>PVKA01002086.1:0-22090 GCA_004027165.1 Ctenomys sociabilis
ACTACACTCTTAATTCACTGATAAGAGATATCTGCTAAAATAATATCTGTAAATATAATATCATGTATGCACCTTGTACAATACCAAAACGTTATGAAAAGTTTGCAATGTATTAATTCATCGAATGTGTATGGTTAAGGTGTCTTGAAACTGTCTGATTGACATTTGTATTTTAATAAAATAAAAATAAATGAAAAAACAAATACCTGTCATTTTGGCCTTCTAAATGTGTACCGCTTCTAATGTCATATCAATTATCGCTATACTTTCTTTAAAGTAAGTGTCTTTTTAAAAAAGTAATAAAAGTAAACAAGAGACAAGAAAAACAAAATGTAGCAGGATTGTACTGCTACAGTGTTGTATATGACTTGATTTCTGATCTTTCTTTAAGTTTTGAAGATACCATATACAGTAATATATGTATATCCATGTTTTTAGAATCACAGATCATAATAGTTTTGAAGTGACCAGTACATCTAACAACAGATTAACGAATAAGAAGTTTGGTCTTTCATACAAGCATGAATACTGTATGTTAGCCCTCATTTGAGTGAGGCAAAGTGCAAAGAAAATTATAAAAGAAAGATAAAAAGGGACAAGAGATAAATCTCATCCAATGGGGCAGTTGAAGAATGCAACAATAAAAGGAAGGAGAAGGAGAAATGAGAATAAAGATATGTCTTGTAAGGAAGCTAGAAGGCTGATCAAACAGCTTAACAGATTAAAATGCCTGCAAGCAGGTGAAGGAGCCAGGGGTTTCATCCCTGCGCTGCGGTACCAACCCTGCTCCCAGGGCATACTGAGTGAGCAATTGAGACGGGGCATGGTGGTGCATGCGTGTAATCCCAGCTCTTAGGAGGCTGTAAAGAGGTGAAATACTATGAGACCGATCGAGTAGTGAGGTCATGAACACCTTGTAGACCCTTCCCTAAAATAAATAAATAAATAAATAAATAAATAAATAAATGAAAGCTAGTAACCCTACTCAATGTAAACATTATGTGGTATAATACTTGCTAAGACAAATAGTATCAACAGGTATGAAAAATGTGACCTGGAAACCAGAGTAGGAGGGAGAGGGGAAGGGAAAAGAATGGATTAAAAAGCAAGCTGTAGTATGTACATGTAACCACTCCCCAGGATAATTGCAAACTGCATGAATTAAAAACATGTACAAATCAAGTAAAATGAACAAATGAAGACCTTGGCATGGAGGCAGCTCTTGCATCCGGGACATGCCAAAGTTATGACTTCTTTTTGCAAACCTGAGGATGCCTGCAGTGTTTGTGCACCTGTCATAATGCCACTGAATTAATATACTGAATTATATCATAAATGCTATGGGTATCACTTGGTTTCCCAGGATAATGAGAGAAAAAAGGAAGTCAAGAGGCTCATGAATGTTCAAAGAAGGCAAAACAATAAAGATTGGCATGAAGCCTAAGCTCTACCACAAACAGCACCAGGTGGAGAAAATATAAATGAAGAATACTATCAAGATGCATGAAAAGAGAAACATCAAACAAAAGAATGATGAAAAAACTCCACAAGGAGCAGCACCTGCCTACCTGCTGGACAGAGAAGCACAGTCTCATGCAAAAGTACTTTCCAACATGATTGAACAGAAATTAAAAGAAAAGATGGGAACATGGGAAGTTCCTCTGCCCAAAGTTCATGCCCAGGGAGAAATGGATGTATTAAAAGTTATTAAAACTGAAAAGAGAATAAAAACAGGCATGGAAGAGAATAGTTACTGAAGTCTGCTTTGTTAGAGATGGTTTTACAAGAAAAACACCTAAATATGAAAGATTAATTAGGCTAATGGGATTACGTTTTAAGAAGGCCCATGAAACACATCCTGAACTGAAAGCCACCTTTTACCTGTCAGTACTTGGTTTGAAAAGGAATCCATCATCACCACAGTATACAATTTTGGGTTTTATTACCAAAGGAATAGTGATTGAGATGAACATGGGCAAGTTGGGCCTTATGACACAGGAGGCAAGGTTATTTGGGATAAATATGCCAGGTAACCAACAATCCTGAAAATGATGAATGTGTCAATGCAGTCTTATTAGTTTGACACGGACCAATCAGGAAAACCATAATTTGAATACTGCTGAACAACTCTCATGACTACATTCGTCAAGGAAACTATTTATCAAATTGTAAAGGGGCCAGGGAGATGGCTCCATGGAATAAATGCTTCCCTGGAAGTGCAAGAGCCTCAGTTCTATCCCTGGTTCCACCAAAAAAAAAAAAAGTAAAATCATTAAAATCTCCCAGTTTTACAAATTGGTATTTTCTAGGGGTCTACTAAGGGCTTACGTGTTAGTGAGATTGAACCATTTGAAAAGGTAGACATATAAGTCTTCCCATTAAACAGTGGGTACTCAGCAACAGATATCTCTCATTCCTAAAAAGGTACCAGTATTTAAAGTCAGTGCAAACTTAATTTAGGTGTCTAGGGCTAGGAAATCTGCTGAAGCTATTATACCTCATCATTTTCCATTAGTCCTAAAAAAAGTAGTGTTTAAGTTTATTCTCAATATAGTCTATTTATAATACTTTAAGAATGGCATTAGAAGTTTATTTAGATAATTCCAACTTGATTACACTGATGACCTGAAAAGAAACTTTATTTGCAGTTAAATAAAATAAGAAGGTTATATGTTAGGTGTGCATCTCAAGTCTTGCGATCTGAATTAAATGATTATGGCTTAAAAAAAACAAGAACAAAAATACAAAAGGCCTTTATGAACAATGGGATACTTCTCTACCATAAAGGAAGCATTCTATAAAAAATAGATACACTTTGAGACCATAGTGTTAAGTGAAATAAATCAGACACACAAGCATAAATATTGCATGGTTCCTCTTATGAGAAAACCACAATATAAGAAACAGAATGAAAGATAGATGAAAGGAAATAGGAGATAGATCTTTTACAAAAGGGGCAAAAGAGGCAATAAATGGGATGAAACAGAAGTTAAAATGTTCTATGTGCATGTACCTACTTCCTATGAGAAATGGGAATCATTCTACACATAAACTCCAATAGAAATTGAGAAAAATGTAAGTCAGAGCAATTTTATTACTTTGAGACAGCAGATTTCAGAACAAGATATATCACTAGGGGTAAACAACACATGTTTAAAAAGTCTCAAGAAAAAATATGTAAATATTTTTTTACTAAATGAAGGTACGGCTTGTCAAAATTTCTGGGATGCATAAAATTCAGTGTTTACAGATAAATTTGTACTATTGAAAGTATCTGTTAGAAAAGAAGGAAAATGGCTCTCCAGATAGCTCAGCAGATTGAAGCACCTGCTTAGGCAGACACATGGACCAGGGTTCAATCCCCAGCATGCTATGAGAGCCTAGAACCCTGGGTGCTCTGAGATGGAGACTGAGACTGCATGTGGTATTATGCACCTGTAATCCCAGTGCTTGGGAGGCTGCAAACAGGAAAATCACTACAAGTCCAGGAGAATCACAAGTCCAAGCTGTGTAGTGAGACTTTATAGACCCCATACTAAATACATAAAAAAGAACAGGACAAAGAATAAACACCTGCTTAGGCAGACACAAGGACTGGGGGTATGACCCCAGGCCTGCCATGCCAGCCTCATCCCTGGAGTGTGCTGAGGCAGCAGTTGAGTGGGTGTGGAGGCACTCACCTGCAATCCCAGCTTGTGGGGGGCTGAAAAAGACTATCACCACAAGCTGAGCAACTTAGTGAAACCCTGTAGACCCTGTACTACAATACAAAAAAAAAAAAAATCTATACTTTCAGTTTAGGAAACTATAGAAATAAGACCATCCAGTCTACAGGAAACAGAAGACAAGAAATAAGAAAAATTGCAACAGAAATCAATGGAACTCGAAAAAAGCAGGGAAAATCTACATACTAAAATCTGGTTCCTTTTAGGGAATCAACATAATACAAAAGAAGACACAAATTACTAACAGTGTAAATGAAGAACAATCATGTCTATTATTCCACAGATAAAAAAGTAAGATAGGAGCAGTATCAACAACTCTGTCTACAAATTTGATGATTTAGGTGAAACATACCAGTTCCCTGAAATATTCAAATTATCAAAATACACCCAAACAGATATAAAGGACTGCATTTTTTTTGTGGTACCAGGGATTGAATTCAGGATCTTGCACTTGCCAGGCAAGCACTTATTCTGCTGAGCCATATCCCCGCCCATATTTTTTTAAATAATTTTTATTGAGAAACAAATGGCAATGAGACAGTTTCAAAACCAATTAGTAGGACACTTTCAATAAGTAATATATTGCATAGTGTTGTTTTCTTAGTGGTTATTCATAGTACAAGATGCAGACATGGTATCCTATCGACAAACACTATCAGAACAAGTATCTGTATATCTATCCTAACTATTTTGTATATACAGATACAAAATGGTTCTTCATTTGTATCCCCTTTTTTCTTTAGTTTCGTCAGAGAAGGTTATTTAATTGTCATTTAAATAATATAGGTATGTGAATTTGGCAAAAAATTCCAATACAGTCCAGCAGTCTATAATTGTAGTGGGTTTTCCATAGGACTAGCAATGTTAGAAGTTATTGACTTGAGCCTTTTACAGATCAGCATATTAATATAGCTTTACTTTTTATACCTCGTTTTTATTCTTTTCTGCTGGACAGTTAAAACCAAGATAAAACAAGACCTATATAACTAAAAAGGTAACTTTTGTATTTGCCAAGGTTAGTCAAATCCCCTCAGGATTTACCCTGAAACCCTGTACCGCGCTTTGTAGATCCTTTGTCAGTGTCCACCATGTGGATGAGTCATGGCCATTTCTTGACCAATTTGCTCTCTTTGAAAGCCTGAGAGAATGTTTTCTCTCCTTTGACTCTCCTTAGGCACAGTCCATAGATTACTTTTCTCTGTGGTCCCAGAACCTCCATCAAAAAATTTAGAGCAACACTGAGTTACAGGATATTACAATATAGGTTTTCTTATGTTTGAGTCCTCACTCACCTTGAAATGCCAGGGCCAAAATATTAGCCATTCTTGCAGTCCTTCTTTTTCTCTAATTTTTGGTCTGCAAACTTAAGTTGTTAACCTTCCAGAAGAGAAGCTTATTATTATTACCTTACAACATAGACAGTTGAGCTTAACCTCACTATCTGTGTGAATATCAAACATCTTAGACACAGCATAGAACAGGTATTTTCCATCAACTATTGACATGTAAAACTATAAGTCAGTACAGAATATGAAGAAGAAAATTTTAAAAACAAAAATATTTTAAAAAATAGGAATAAAGCAATTACATATTTTTACACAGAAATTTCCCAGCCCATATTTTTTTATTGTATTTGGTATAGGGTCTCACTATGCAGATCAGATTCATAGTGATCCTCCTATTTTCAGCCTCCTCAGTGCTGTTATTACAGTCATGTACCACCATGCTGGGACTGAGTGGCTGGCTTAGTTAATCCGGGAGGAATAGTCAATGTGTCATGTGGTACCAGGGATCAAGCTCTAGTCCATGCGCTTGCCTAAGCAGGTGCTTAGTCAGCTGAACTATCTAACCAGCCCTATATTAATTTGTAATATTTTATGGATAGCCACTAAGAAGATAACAATGTACAATGTATTGATTAAAAATAAATTATAATAATTAATTAATTAAATAAAATAGAGTATAAACAAAATTTTATCTAATATACATATAAAATAAAATTGAGTCAGGAAAAGTAAACAAATCACCTAACCTATACTTTTTGGCTAGTAAATTCTACAAAATTTTTAAGGCAGAAATTATTCCAGTACACTACCATATCTCCCACAATACAGAAGGAAGACTTACTAATTCCATAAGGAGATCACAAGATGATTTCACAAGACTGAAAATGTATAGACCAATATGACTAATTAATATACCTGTAAATTAGTAGGTGAGATGAATAAGTTGTAGAGATCTAATATACAAATGATTACTAGGAGATGGGAACAGGGAAATAAAAAGAATTAAGATACATTAGTAAATGTACCTACTCCCTAAAATGAATGCAAAAGTGTACTAGTAAACATTTTTAAGAATAGACACTTACAATTAAAAAATAGTTTATTAGTACTTGAAATTTACTAAGAGAGTACAGCTCAAGTGTTTTTACCCCGAGCTTTAAAAGGCTTAAGTCAACAACTTCTGACATTGCCAGTTCTGCTATAACCCACTACTATTATGGACTACTGGACTATATTGGATTATTTTGCTGAATTCAAGCACCTACAATATTTGAATGGCAATGGAATACCCATCTCTGACAAAACCAAGTAAAAAAGGAGGATATAAATGAAGGACCATTTTATAGTGAAATGGTCTGTATATACAGAACAGCATATTTATGCAGCTACTTTCTCTTAGTTCAATGAGAAGAAAGATTTGTACTAATAGTGTTCAGACAAGACATCATGTCTACATCTTTTTTTTTTTTTTTTTTGGCGGAACTGGGGATTGAACTCAGACCCTTCCACTTGCCAGGGAAGCACTTACTCTACTGAGCCATCACCCCGGCCCCATGTCTACATCTTGAACTATGAATAACTACTATGAAGACAATAGTATGTAATGTATTAATTATTTTAACTGTCCTACTAACCTGTTTTGAAACTGTCAGATTGCTATTTCTTTCTCAGTAAAATTAATTTTTGAAAAAAGTGTTCTTAAAAATGGAATAAACAATTACATATTTTTATAGAGAAATTTAGAATTCTAACCATATGCAGCATTACTTTCCTATTAATCTATTTTGAAACTGTCTCATTGTTATTTGTTTCTCAATAAAATTAATTAAAAAAAGAAAAAAATGTGTTCTTACCCCACACACAAAGCAGCTATGTGATGTGATAGATATGGTAATTTGCTTGATTGTATATAAATATTAAACATCATAGCATATACCTTGAACAATTTTTGTCAATTGTATCTCAATAAAGTGGAACTATTTAAAGTAATAAATTAAAATAAAATCAGTTAACAATAACATGCATGCAATAATCCTCAATTATATATTAACAAATTAAATCCAACAATGTCAAATAAAAACTACATACTATAATCAAGATGACTTCTTAGGATGTAAGGCTGGTTCAATATTCCAAAATCTGTCTACATAATTAATGATGAGTTAGGAGTATTTTATAATACCAAAATTTTTTAAAGTGCTAAAAACTTAAGACAGTGATTGAGAATATTTCAAAAGCATAAAGAAGCCAACTAAAGATCTGGAACAATTTGTACAACAAAATAAACTAGTATGGGCCATAACAGGGTGTAATATAAATATTTGTAACTGCATTGACATAAATGGTTGGATTAATAAATAAATTAGTTCTTCTTCCAAGCAGAGGTGTTCTAGATAACCCATAGAGGTACTCTATCCTTAAGGATGAAGCATAATTTCTTACTACTTAAGTATATGTTGTACATGATGAGTTTCTTCCAAGGAAGAAACAACATGGAAGCAACAGGGGCAGAAAAATAACCTTACAGTGGAGAGACTTGCCAAGCACTTCCATGGCAAGTACAAGAGCCTGCGTTCAATGTCTGGTTCAGCCAAAAAATAAAAGAATACCACCTTAGTAAGGTGGTCAATTTCATCAACCATGAGAAGTCATATTAAAAGCTTATAATTTAATGTGATGAATATGACACTCTGCTTCTGTGGTCTTCCATCTGAAAACGTATTAACTCAGTCTAATCATGAGAGAAAAGCATCAGACAAACTACAACTGAGGAATATTCTGCAAAATATCCTCAAAACGCCTAAAATCATGAAACAAAATAAAAGAAATAAAGTTGAGGAAACTGTCACAACCTAGAGGGATCTAAGGAGACACAATGACTAATCCTAAAAGAGATCAAGGAGCACATAATAGACATTGAGGGAAACTGAGAAAGCAATCTGAATGTAGGGTTCAGCTAATAATCATATATTAATAGCAATTTATTTATTTATTTATTAAGACAAATGTACCACACTAAAGAGATCAATATAAAAAACTAGATATGGAATACATGAGACTGCTCTGTAGTATTTTATAATAATTCTATAAATCTGAAGCTGCTCTAAAATAAAAAATTTAATTTTGAGATGATAATGATGATGATGATTATTATTATTTTTATTATTATTATTATTATTATTAATTATTATTATTGCAGAATCAGTGACTGAACTCAGGCCCTTGTGCTTACCAGGGAAGCACTTATTCTGCTGAGCCATTTACCCGGTCCCAATCATTATTATATTAAAGTCAATATATTATTCCAAATGACCTTTTAGGTGAGTGTCATGGGAGGAATAATTTATCATGGCCAATCATAATGGCCGTATATTCAAATATATTTGTCCAACTGAATAATTTGTACATCAGCCCACACTGATAGTTTCTGCCTCTGCTGATATCTTTCCTTCTGAAAAAATAGTACAATTCTACTTGCAGATCCTCTAGACTAGCTGAGTCTCATGCCCAGACACACAAGTGCTGCAGTTGTATTCACTAGTTTCACAGATCATTAAAAGATTATCTGATTTTGAGGGAAAAACAGATAAAGAGTAAAACTTGCCCATTTTGTTGCTCTTTTGCATTCTATTGCTTTGGACCAACAATCACTGAGAGAAAGGCTTGATTAGTATTAGTCCTCTGGTCCTTTCCCTGGCTGATTCCAATAAGCCATTTAATGGTTAAAAGGCAGACAGAAAGAGGAAAGAAGATTAGCTCCATGAGAGGGAAAACCCAGAAACTGAGCTCAAGCCCCTAAATAATTCACTTGCTGCAGAGACTCCATGGTCTTTCACTTACCTTCTTCTGACTGATAATCCAATTCTTCATCATAAATTTCCTTCTGTCCTGACTTCTGGCTTTTCAGATGACTGGCACTTTTAAATTGTAAGAATAGTTTACCTTTCTGGCTGAACAGTCTCTCAAAAGTTATTTTATTAAGAAAAAAAAAAAAGCAAGCCTACCAACTCTGTGAGTTCTTTCTTGGCAGCCTGTCTTTTATTTCTGAATTTCATTGTGACTTGTTTGCCTTGTCCCTCTGCCACAGTCTAGTCTAACATCCTAATAACAGCCTACAACTTGTAATTTGGGTTTTCAAAGCTATATTTCCCCAACTCATTCTTTCTGTCCAAATCAAAGAGACTGTTCCAATGTCACAGGAGAAATAATGAGAAAAAAAGTGAAAGCACACATGTGTGCATGCACCCAGACATGTATGTGTACACACACACACACACACACACACACACACACACATACACAAACGTGAAGTTGGAGCTTTTGCCAGAAATTTATCTTTTTATTATTTTTATTGAAGAACAAATAGCAATGAGACAATTTCAAGACAAACTAAAAGGATGGATTTGATAAATTAATACATTGCAAAATGTTTTTGTAATGTTTTGGTGTTGTACAAGGTGCATACATGATGTTATACTTAAAGGCATTATTATAGCAGAGTCTCTACTCAGTGAATGAAGAGAGTGTAGTTATGTACTTATCTTATTTTTTATAGCTGAATTATATCACAGATTCAATAATTAATATTTTCTACCTTATCTCCCTAGTGTTTGTCCATAGCACTAGAAGCCAACTTAATATTTTGTCCAACCACTATTAGTGCTAATTTTACTTTTCATAGAATTAAGCAGAAGCATGGCATATTTATCCTAACTGTACTGTTTATACACACACATCATGATTCTTCCTTTGTATACTCCTTTTTTTTTGTCTAGACTTGTCAAAGATGAGCACTCCACTGTCATTAAACCAACTTAGGTGCCTGAACTCGGCAACACAGTCCAACTCAGTGCAGCATTCCACAATAATAGTGAGTTATCTGAAGAAGTTGTTGATTATAGCCATTTACACCTCAACTTATTATTATGACCCCACGTTATATACTTCATTTTTGTACTTTTCTGTTGGATGGTTAAGACCAAGATAGATCACAACCTATGTAACAAAAGATGTAACTTTTATTTCTGAAGGGGTCAGTGAAGTCCCTTCAGGGTTTATCTTGTAATCCTGTACCTTACTCTGTAGAACCTTTGTCTGTGTCATCCATGTGGATGAGTCATGGCCAGTGCTTGACCAGTTTGCTCTCTATAAGAGCCTGAAAGTTTTCTCTCCATGTTACTCTCCCCAGGCACACTATACATCATCAATCTCTTTCTGCTATGGCTCCATAATCTCTTTGATCAGAAAATTGGGGGCTCAACTGAGTTTCATGATGTTACAGTACAGGTTCTCCTATGTCCTGCGTCTTCGCTGACCTTGAAAGGCTAGGGTCAAAATGATGGCTGGCCTTGTGGCTCTTCTATTTCTCCAATTTTCATCTGTGAACTTAGGTTATTAACCATCCAGAAAAAAAGCTGATTAGTATCCTGCAGCACTTTGCCTTATTGGACTCAATTGATTTTAGTTGTTGTTGTACGTTTCCATTTGTATTTCTGCTTTCCGCTTCTTATACTAGGGAGACTATACGAATGTGTGTCTGGTTTATTTCACTTATGAGTATATGTTCAAGTGGCATCCAGTTCAGTATAAATGCTTCAAACTTATCATTCTTAATAGCTGGGTAATACTCCATTATATAGAAATACCACATCTTTTTCAACCATTCCTCATGTGATGGACATCTTGATTGTTTCCAAGATTTTGCTATCACAAATTGCGCTGCTATAAACATAGGTACACATATATCATTATGATATAATTAGTAAAATTTACTGTGCACAGAGCACTTCCCAATATGGGCAAACATTTACATTTCTCCACCCAGCCTGTTTCCCCCACAAATATTCCCACTTTTTAAATAGAAATACTGCTTAAAGTACCTCCAAGGAAGAGCCTGTATTTTAGGCTGTTGAGAAATTTCAAGCTGTGATTGGCTGAAATAATTAGTACAGCACTTCATTTTATATATGTTATAATTGGAAAAAGAAAAATTAGGATTATCAACAAACACATCCCCTGACATAAATTATATGATTTATCCCGTTAAGCTTGAAACTCTGTTAAAATTTAGATATCTAGGAGAGCCAAAATAATTGATAAGATTTCTCCTAAGCATCAAGTTATACTCATTTTAATATATGAGAACTATGTACCAAGAAACTGCAATTACCAAATTAAACAATTGTGCTGTTGCAATAATTAAATTCCCTAATTTAGCTGTTCTGCTATAAACTTGTGCTTTTATAGCCAACTGCTCTTACTGATTAGAGAAAAAATTACTTAGCAATCACAAATATGCTTAAATTTACATCCCACAATTTTCACACTCAGTGTACTCTATGAATATGTGAATGCATGCATATATATTTATTTTACCTTAATTCCAAAATGACTTAAAACCATTTATAAAATTCTTTATAATTGAGCAAAACAAAACCATTAAAGATAAGAAAAAGATGAGCAGAAAGTAAATAGTGACAAAAACTAAGGGAGCCAGAATCAAGTGTTCAGGCCAGAAATAGACCAACATTTTCAGCTCTAAGCTTTCCAAATGCTGATGAAAAAATGGACGTAATTTCAAGATTTCTCAGAAGCTATAAGGAAAGAACAGACAAGTTTCTAAGGAAACTCATAATTGCTGCTGAGATCAGAGGACAAAACATCTTTCAATTTTGTCTCAGAAATACCAGAGGTAATTGGAGGTGTTTCTCAGCATTGAGTACTTATTTAGCATTTGTAAGGCCTTGGGTTCAGTCCTCAGTACTAAAAAAAAAGCCTGAGTTTATTTTTAATAACATAGATATCTTATGTCTTCATAGTAAACAGATTGAAAAGATTCTTAGAGTTTTCATTCTAAAAGAATTAATACTAGGTAGGATTCTATTGAGTTGTCTCCCTAATGTATTTAGCTGGTTGGTTCTTTGGGGTCATCAACATATTTTAGATTGCCTAGTAATGGAATCTAAACAGGGATAATATGGCTTTAGAACTGTGGAGGACCAATTGTTTGTTTCATAAAAGTAGGAGGTAGGCTTTACTGGGACTCAATTGGCAAGTTTGGGCATTTGAAACCTACTAAAATGTATACAGCAATGCCACAAAATCACAAAATCGGTACTCCTAATGACCCAAATGACCATCATAGCCTCATTAAGGATTTCTGTAGTCTCCCTATTATAAGAACTCAAAAGAAGAAATAAAAATAGAAAAACATGACACAATTTTTAATAATTTTTAAATAATTTTGAGGAACAAATAGCAATAACAGTTTCAAAACTGATTAGTAGGACAGTTTTAATAATTAATACATTGCCTAGTGTTGCTTTCTTAGTGGTTATTCATAGTACAAGACACAGACGTGATATCTTGTCCACAAACACTATTTGAACAATTTTTTATATTCATTGAATTGAGAGAAAGTAACTGTATATCCATCCTAACTATCTTGAATATACAGATACAAAATGGTATAACACAATTAAAAGGAAAGCAAGAACTTAAAGATAAAACAACGGAAAGTGCAAGGACAAAAGCTAGGAAACATGACAGGGGCAAAGCCATACATTTATATACACAAGATGGGTAAGGCAATGATCCTGTGAATTTTCAGCAGGTTTTTGAAACTAGCACTTAATTGGTAGGATTTTCACCCTGACTAACTGTATATGCCAATACGTGTGAACTAAGCAACTGCACTAAAAGTAGCAATGTGTAATACTAGGGTCATGCTTGGAATGTCTGTCATTTTGGTCTTCCAAATATGTACTGCTTGTCATAGAATACCAATTGCTGCCATACTGTTTCTCAAGTAAATGTTCTTTTTTAGTTAAAAAAGGGAATAAATGAAAAATATCATAAGACTGTCCTGCTACAATGTTGTATATGGTTAGGGTTCTAAACTGCTGTGTAAAAATATGCAGCAGTTTATAACTATTTTTTTTTATTTTTTCTCTTTTTTTCACATTCTGTAGGGATTTAAAGTTTAACATATCAATACTTGATTGAGGGCCAGGGAGATGGCTCAGTGGAATAAGTGCTTCCCTGGCAAACACAAAGGCCTGAGTTCAATACCCGGTTCTGCCAAAAAGAAAAAAAAAATTTGGTGGAAAATACCTGTTCCATTTTATGTCTAAGATGCTTGATATTCAGACAGATAATGAGGTTAAGCTCAACTGCCTATTTTATAGGGTAATAATATCATTAAGCTTCTCTTATGGAGGGTTAACAAGTTAAGTCTGCAGACTGAAAATTGGAGAAAAAGAAGGGCTGCAAGGACAGCCAACATTTTGGCCCCAGCCTTTCAATGTCAGTGAGAATTCAGAACATAGGAGAATCTGTACTGTAACTCAGTGGCGTCCCAAATTTTCTGTTCAAGGAGATCATACGGCCGCAGAGGAAAATGACTGATGATGTACAGTGTGCCTAAGGAGAGTAACATGGGCAGAAAACTTTCTCTCAGGCTTTCACAGAGAGCAAATTGGTCAAGCAATGACCGTGACTTATCCACATGGCTGACACTGACAAAGGATCTACAAACTGCGATACAGGATGTCAGGCTAAATCCTGAGGGGATTTAACTGACCTTGACAGATACAAAAGCTACATTTCTTGTTATGTAGGTCTTGCTTTACCTTGGTTTTAACAATCCAGCAGAAAAGTATTAAAACGTGATACAAAAAAGCAAAGCCATATTAATATGCTGATCTGTAAAAGGCTCAAGTCTACAACTTCTGACTTTACAGTTCTATGGATAATCTACTACTATTATGGACTACTGGACTATATTGGAATATTTGGCTGAATTCACACACCTACAATATTTAAATGACAATGCAATACCCATTTCTGACAAAACTAAACAAAAGAGGATACAAATGAAGGACCATTTTGTATCTGTATATACAAAATAGATAGATATACAGCTACTTTCTCTTAATTTAATGAGAAGACTTATACTAACAGTGTCTGGACAGGATATCATGTCTGCATCTTGTACTATGAATAACCACTATGACGACAACAATATACAATGTCATAACTACTTAAACTGTCCTATTAATCGGTTTTGAAACTGTCTTATTGTTATTTGTTTCTCAATAAAATTTAAAAAAGAATTTCTGAAAGAAATAAATGGAATTCATGTTTTTCTCATAAATATTTCCTTCTATAAATATTATTTCTCTTGGACAAGTTATCAAAAGGTTCTATGGCTCAGGACTAAAAATTATACTCCTTGACAAATACTCAAAATATTTTTAGGCTAATACTCAGTTCATGAAATAAACCTTTACCTAAATAAAAAAATTCCTATGGAAGGAAGTTACCTACAAAGAGACAGGATAATAAAATAGATGAGTTTCTTTCTGCTGCTGTCATTACAATTCAATGACTGAGAATGACAATAATATGGCCTGGCTATGAAATATAGATGATATGCATATATATAATATATATACACACACAATTGCATACTCATATGTGGTTGAGGCATGAGTTATGGTTCTTTCCAATTCCTGAATAAGCCTGGAACTGGTTTGCTTTATGTGTGGCTTTTTGCATCAGTTTGACATCAACCCATGATATGATAACTCTTGTCTTAAGTCTATGCTATGTTTTATTCATAAAATAGGTTTCCATTTCAACTTGCAGTCAAAGTCTTGAACAGAAAATGTCTTTTCATTACAAATTCTCTTCATAGTAGAGCATTCTGATTTGTTTTTATAGTTTTATTAGTATTATTATTTGTGGGCTATAAAATGTTATATTCTCAAAACCTTTTTTTGTTTTTATTTTTGTGTTTTGAAACAGGGCCTGGCTCTGTAGCCCAGGCTGGCCTCAAACTCACAGCATTACTCTTGCCTCAGCCTCCCGAGTGCTGGAATTACAGACATACACCACTATGCTCTACTTCTCAAAATATTTTTTATCTCAAATCTTAAATCCATATCACAACAATAAGACAATATTTTTTTACAATTAACCAGTATGTTATGGCTTGTGACTAGCTGTCCCCTCAAAGCCTCATGTGGTCATGAATAGTGCTTCTTCAGAGGTACCTGAATCTAGAATATGTGATTGCTTCATGGTGCAATGTTAGGATTAAGAGGGTAGGGTTATGAGTGGGTGATTTCTCTAAATCAGTCCACTGATTGGTTTGGTACCTTCTTAATGCCCGTATCTTGAATACAATATGAGAGACAGAAAGAGGCTTGTCTTTCATTGCTTTGCTACTTTTTACCCACCATGAACTGTTGTTCTCTGCAATCCTACCGCCCAGCCAATTACGGACTGAAACCTCTACAAGTGCAAGCTAAATAAAGCTCACCTCCTTTAATTTTGGGTGCCTAGTATTTTGCTCAGCAATGAGAAGCATAGCTAAGATGTATTATGCTTTTCATTTCAAGATATTCCTTTTTAAAATATAATTAATGCCCTATTCCCAGTATACCATGGCCACTGAAGCTTTCAGGAGATCTTGCTCAACCAAATTGAAAGAATTCAAAATTGCCTATGAAACATAGAGGCATCACCCTGTAATAGAAGCTATGGAATAAAAGGTAAGAATTCTGGAACCCACAATCCAGAAACAATAATTCTATGGAAGAAACAAGACATAAAGTTTATGCTTTATTCAAATTGCTATGAAAGAAATGGCAGACCATTCATCCCATAGACTAACCAAAGACATCCCAGGCAGAGAAAGGAAAGAAGAGAAATATCATTCAAAGGCTTGTGGTGTGAGAAGAGATGTGAGGACTGTACTTGAAGAAACCACAACAAAATGAGTTAAATCAGCACTCAAGAAACACCAGAGTCTGCTCAACTGAGAGCCACCCATTACCAGAATCATAGAAAGAAGCTAAACTAGTCCTAAAATAGCCCATCAACAGTTTCTCAGGGACAGAGCCAGCGAGAAAACTCAGTGGACTAAGCACCTGCCTGGCAAGTGTAAGGACTGAGGTTCGATCCCCAGCACCACGCACTGCACTGGCCCCACACCCCTGTGAGCTGAGCTGGCCATCGAATCTAGGCATGGTGGTACAAGCCTGTAATGACAGTGCTGGGGAGGCTGAAAACAGGGTGCTCACTGTAAGTCCAAGCTGCATGGTGAGATCCTTTACCAAATACATAAAAAAGTTTCTCAAGGAAAGCATAAATTCTGCTCATATCAAAGGACAAGTGTTTCTCAATTCTGCCTTCATAAGGCCAGAGTTACAGGTTTTGCCCCTGCACCAAGCAGCTTCTATAATAGCTTGTTCTTCACCAAGCAGCAGCAGTTTCCTATTAACAGCAGCTCCTACATCACTCACTGATGCCTAGTAAGAATGACATCATGCCTGTGTTACAAAAACCTTTTGAATCTGTCCAAGGGAACAGTTGTCCTGTCAAGATCTTAGTTTACTTTATTGAGCCCTCCAATCAGAAATCAGGGCTTTGGAAAAACAGAGGAGAAATAGTGATTTGGAAATAATAGGCACAAACTTATGTTTGCATGGAATTAAACAAATCCAGCCTGAGATTTGCTCCGATGTCAGATCCATCTTTCCAATACCCTACAGCTTTTCTGTTGCCCCGTGTTTTGTTACATATTACTTTAATCCCACAAAGAACACAAGCAGGGAATTTCACCATTTTAAAACTGCAGATTAAGGGAGATAAAAACAGAGCTGCTTTATTGAAGCAAGGCCAGGAACTGCAGAACCCTTTGTGTTTGGCCTCGCTCACAACACTGCCACCTCCATAGTCGATGCAGGTGACACCCTGCCAATCATTTATGAAAACACAATTTGCAAGCAGTCCTTGTAGAATTCTATGGCTTGGATTTGGTTTTGTGTCTCTTAACATAGAGATAGTTTCTAAATATAAGCCCAAACTCCCAGTATTGTGCAGCAGAGTCACCTGGGAAGTATTTGTGTATGCAATTACCAGTCCTGTTTTGCAGATTCTGACCCATAGATCTGAGAGAAGGCCCAGAAATATCTGTTTCTAATAAGCTTACCAGATAACACAGACACAAAGGAAGATTTCTAACCCACTGAAATAAGGATTGCAGGTATTTCTGTAGAAATCCCTCAAAGATTCTTAAACAGCATCATTTTGCCTGTACTCTGATATGATGGCTTAATGCTTTAACTAAGAAATTCTCAAGTGACTTCACACTGTGGTTTATGTTAAAAACAAGCTATACATTCTCTAAGGAGCAGGCATGATTCCATATTGTCCCTCATCCACATTTTTAAAATAGCTTCATAATAAAATTTTTCACCTTCTATTTTTTATTTCATTCTGTCTGTGATATATATTCATTTTGTACTGAAATAAAAGGCTTTTACTTATACAAATCCTGATAGAGTTGGTATCTCTTAATGTTCTGTAAAAGTGACAATCAGCCCCAGAAATTTTTGTAAATGAAATAATACTGATGAGCTTCTCTACAGCTTCTCTTCAGTATATTTGCTTAAAAGTTATTATGGTTTGAAGCAAGCTTTGAAGTAAATGAACCCATTAATCAGGCACTAAAATGCTGCTATAGCAGTTTAAAACTATATCAATGAAAGCGTATTTTGAAAACATTTCTGCGAAAAAAAATTCCAGATTGTTTTGTATGTAAAGTACCCACCCTATCATCCAGAGATAAATTTTACAACTCCAAGTGGAAACCTGAAATTATGAACAGTGTCACATCCTACATACATTATATTTTTCCCATACATACATACATACATACTTTTGATAAAGTTTTACATATGACTTAGGCACAGGAAGGTATTAAATAATAACGTAATAAATCACAAAAGTTATAATCTCCTATAATAAAAGCTATAGCAAAGTGGTGTTTCTTGGAGGAGTCAAGACAAATATTAATATTTTGCACTGCAATTGATTACATGTAACTGAAACCACAAAATGAGAAATTACAGATAAGTAGAGACTACTATGTGTAACATTTGTTCCAATAGTACTACTGTGTTTTTGAGTATAGGCAACACTTAACAGTTACATGGGAAGAACTAGAAACAATAAAACTCATAGTTTTTATATGATAGATAATATGGTAATCCATGCATACTATAATGAAAGGAGACACACTTTGGCTGCTCAGGCCTCAACCACAATAGCAAAGCTGCTAAACACTGTCTGGCTGTTATTTTTTGTTATCCTACCACTCCAACAATATTTCACTCTCTTGTGGCTCAGAATAGCTTATTTGCAATGAAGTCAATCCAGTAAGTACAATGTTTCTTCCCCTTATAAGCTTTCTTTAATCACCTTATCTAAAATAGCAATCCCTGCACTAGCACCATAAGGCTCTCTATTCGAACATCCTGTTCTATCTTCCTTACAGTAGCTTTCACTTTTCGTTTATCATTGCTATTTTCTATTGGAGTGGGAAATGAAAAAACAGAATGTGGGATGTCCTAGCTTCGTATACTATGAAAGCCAATGTGAGAGTATCAAAGGCACTCAAAAAATATGGTTTGAACATAATAGAAACAGCACGATGCATTGTAAATCAAGTTATCAAGTATCTACATCTCCAAATCACCAAATAGAAGTTGATATACTATTGGAAAGCATACTTTAAAAGGTTTAACAGGAAAATCTCATCACATAGGGCAAACAATAAGAAACAGGAAAAGTAGGAAATCAATAGCACAGAAAAAAAACATGACAAAGATAAGCCAATACATATCAGTTATAACCACCAATTTAAATGAACTCAATTCACTAATTAAAAGGAATACCTTGGCAGAGTTGATTAAGAAACGAAATCCAACAATATTCTGTATACAAGAAACATATTTAACCCAGAATTCATAGGATGAAAGTCAAAGGATACAAAACAATGTGACATGCCCAGGGCTTCAGAAAAAAAAGCAAGAGTAGCAATCCTGTTTGAACACAATCGGAATGTCAAGTCAAGATGATCAAATGAGACAAGCAAGGTCACTATGTACTGGTTAGGAGAGAATCTGAAGAGGAACAGATAATGGTCATAAATACATATGCACCAAATATTAGAGCACCCTACTACATAAGACAAAATGTAAAGGATGTGAGAAATCTAATAACTAACAACACAATCTTAACAGGGAAACTTAGCACCCCTTTATCACAAAAAAGATAGGTCAAGTAGACAAAAATTAGCAAAGAGACAGCAGAACCGAATGAAACCTTTGAACGAATGAACTTAGTCAACATATACAGTGTTCCACCCAACAGCATCTGAGTACACATTCTTTTTTTAATAATTTTATTGAGAAGCAAATATCAATGAGACAATTTCAAAATCGGTTAACAGAACAGCTTCAATAATGCATTGCATATTGTTGTCTTAGTGGTTATTCATTGTAAAAGATGTACATATAATACCTTGTCCACAAACACTATTAGAACAAATCTTTCTATTCATTGAATTAAGAGAAAGTAGTTGTATATCTATCCTAATTATTCTGAATATACAGATACAAAATGGTTGTTCATTTGTATCCCCTTTTTTGTTTAGTTTTCTCAGATAGTGGTATTCCATTGTCATTTAAATACTGTAGGTATGTGAATTCAGCAAAATATTCCAATATACTCCACTAGTCCATAAGAGTAGTGGTTTTTCCACTAGACTAGCAATGTCAGAAATTTGAATGCACATTCTTTTCACATGCACATGAGGTGTTCTCTAAAATAGTCCACAAACTAGTCCATCGATCATTCTCAAATAAATGCAAGAAAACAGAAATTATCCCATGCATATTATTAATGGACCACAGTGCAATGAAATGGGAAGTTACTGACAAAAGATACCACAAAAAACAGAAAAATACTGAAATTAAATAACTGCCTCCTCAGCAATCAATGGGTTACAGATGAAATTAATTGAGAAATTAAACAATAGCTACAAGTTAATGAAAATTCAAGCACAACTTACCAGAATTTGTAGAATGTAATGAAAGCAGTTCTTGCACTGTGGGAAAAACTTGGACTAAACCAGGAGGCCTGCTGTTGTTCCTGAACTATATTAGAGGCCAACTATGGGGCCACTGAAGATGGCAATTTGAAAGAAATGAAAAAGGAAGTATCGCTTAAGAAGAGAAAAAGACAAAGAAATGTGGACAAAGATCCGGTGAAGCAGATCAAAAATAGCGAAATGGAAGGGCTGCAAGGTCAGCCAACATTTTGGCCCTAGCTTATCAAGGTCAGCGAAGACTCAGGATATGGGAGAACCTATACTGTAACATCATGGAACTCAGTTGTGCCCCAAATTTTCTGATCAAGGAGATTATGGAGCCACAGAAGAAGGCAATCAGTGATGTACAGTGTGCCTGGGTAGAGTCACATGAAGAGAAAACTTTCTCTCAGGCTCTCATAGAGAGCAAACTGGTCAAGCACTGGCTGTGACTCATCCACATGGTTGACACTGACAAAGGATCTACAGAGTGAGATACAGGATTACAAGATAAACCCTGAGGGGACTTGACTGACTTTATCAGATAAAAAGCTACATTTTTTGGTTATATAGGTCTTCTTTTATCTCGGTATTAACCATCTAGCAGAAAAGTATAAAAATGAGATATATAAGGTGGAGCCATAATAATAAGTTGAGGTATAAGTGGCTATAGTCAACAACTTCTTCAGATAACTCACTATTATTGTGGACTGCTGGACTGTGTTGGATTGTGTCACCGAGTTCAGGCATCTATAATGGTTTAATGACAGTGGAGTGCCCATGATTGACAGGTCTACACAAAAAAGGGGGATACAAAGGAAGAACCACGATGTGTGTGTATGAACAGTACAGTTAGGATAAATATGCAGTACTTCTGCATAATTCTATGAGAAGCAAGATTTGCACTAATAGTGGTTGGACAGGATATGATGTCGGCTTCTAGTACTATGGACAACCACTAGGAAGATAACAAGGTAGAAAGTATTAATTATTGAAACTATGCTATATAATTCAGCTTTTAAAAATAAGATAAGTATACAGCTACATTCTCTTAATTCATTGATTAGAGACATCTGCTATAATAATGTCTGTTAGTAGAATATCATGTATGCACCTTATATGATAAGAAACCATTATGAAAACAATTTGCAATGTTTTAATTATTGAATCTGTCCTGTTAATTTGATTTGAAACTGTCTCATTGATATTTTTTCTTTAATAAAAAATTTAAAAAATAAATAAAAGATCCTGTGAAGGAAGCTGTACAAAAAGCTAAGAAGAGGAGAGGCCATCCTCCAGCTGAAATGTAGTCACCAAATACCACCCCCGCAAACTGACAAAACGGATGAATGCCATCACTGATACTGTGATTAACTACAAAGATAGTTTAGGGCAGCAGCTCAGTGAAGTCTTCATTCAATTACCTTCCGGGAGTTACCAGAAGACTACGAACTAATTAGGAAGCCAGTGGATTTCAAGAAAATAAAACAGTAAAGGAAAGAATTCGTAACAATAATTAGTGGAGTCTGGGCAACCTGGAGAAAGATGTCTTGCTTTTGTGTCACAACTCTCAGACTTTCAACATGGACGGTTCCCAGATCTGTGAAGACTCTATCATCTTACAGTTGGTGTTTAAGGGTCCGCAGCAGAAAACTGCCAAAGAGGAAGAAAGTGAGGGGGAAAGCAGAAAGGAATAGAAAGAGGAAGATGAAGAGGAGTCAGTCTGAGGCAAAATCTGTGTAGGTAAAACTCAAGCTCAGTAAGAGAGATCAGAATGGCCTCAACAAAAGAAAAGGCAAGAAAATGCCAGATCAGGGGCCGGAGAGATGGCTCAGTGGAATAAGCACTTCCCTGGCAAGTGCAAAGGCCTGAGTTCAATCCCCGGTTCCGCCAAAAAAAAAAAATAAATAAAAAAGAAAAAAGAAAAAAATAAAAAAAAAAAGAAAATGCCAGATCAAGTAAAAACAAAGCCAGTTGGGAGGGAATTTTACAGCAACGAAGAGCAGGATGAAAATGACCAGTTGGGGGCCAGCTAAATAGTTCAGTGGATTAAAGATTAAAACAAGCAAAAGCTTTTTATGGAAAATGTAGTTGGATAGCATATTTCTATATATTTCTATGGATGGGTCTATTTGGCA
>PVKA01002086.1:22190-43605 GCA_004027165.1 Ctenomys sociabilis
TTTTTTTTTTTTTTTTTTTTTTTTTTTTTTTTTTTTTTTTTTTTTTTTTTTTTTTTTTTTTTTTTTTTTTTTTTTTTTTTTTTTTTCATTTTTCACCAGGCAATTTTCAAGATTTTATTTGGTTGGTATATTTTTTACACCATGGTGCATACAAGCAGCTTTAGTAGGTGATAAATGTACAGGAGTCAGTTTTCACTTGCACATACACTCTCCACTTTAGACTCTATAATCTGAAAAATGCTTTTTATATTGTATAATATTTCTATCTACTGTAAACATTGCTTAATTTTTTCCTCTTGGTTTTAAAAAATATTTGTTGAAAATGCTATTGAATATTATGATCTACACAATGTAATGGATGGCTTCTTTTGTCCACTTGTTTTCCTGTGTCACCAATGTATACTGTCTCTGTCTCCTTAAAGTGTACTTAATTTTTGCTTCTTTACACAGTGTCTTTGGTTGCAACTCATGAGTCTGAGGCAAATAAAATTCCAGAAATCTCAAAGAATGTGATATTGGGGCTTTCCTAACAAATATAATTTTGGGCCAGGAAAATGGCTAAGTGGAATAAGCACTTCCTTGGCAAGCACAGGGGCATGAGATCAATTCCAGGTTCTGAAAAAAAACAAAAACATAATTTTGCTCCCATAAAAAAGAAAGCAGCTCTTAGACAGAAATGTGTAGTGCTGAGCTCACACATTAGGAAAAGGGAAAGGAAACAAATACATACACTAAAGTTATACCTCAAGCTTTTAGAAAAAGAAGAACAAAACAAGCAGAAAGCCCAAAGAAGGCAGGAATAAAGATTAGAGCAGAAATCAACGCAATTGTGATGTAAAAAGCAAAGAATTAGTGAATCACAGAGCTGGTCCTTTAAAAGATTAAACAAAATTGATAAACCCCATCCAACATAATCAAAAAAGGAAAGAAACAATTCAAATTCAAGCAATAAGGAATGAAAAGGGTCACATTATTACAGATGCTGTGGAAATTCAAAAGGTCATTAATAGAAACTCTGAAAATCTTTAACAGAATTGAAGAAACAGAAAAAATGGATAGATTCATAGCTAGGTACAAATTACCAAAACTGAACCAAGAAGATATAAAAAGTGAATAACCCAATTCAGCCAATAATAATGAAAATGTAATCAAATCTTGCCAACTAAGAAAAGCCCAGGTCCTGATCGATTCACAGCTGAACTCTACAGAAAATTTAGAGAAGATTCAATCCCAATGTTCTGCAAAGTCAATGAAATTGAAAAGGAAGCAGCACTTCAAAAATAATTCCTGGAAGAAAAAATTATACTAATGACAAAAACAGAGAAAGAGAAAAACCAAAAAAGAGACCTATAGGCCAATCTCCCTTCTGAACACAGATTGAAAAAGTCCTCAATAAAATCCTAGCAAATAGAATATAGCAAATCATAAAGAAGATAATGCTGAATGACCAGGTAGGATTCATCCCAGGAATGCAAGGACAGTTGAACACACGCAAATCCATAAATGTAAAACACTGTGTCAATAGATCAAAAAAACACATGGTACTCTCAAAAGACACAGAAAAGTGTTTTGACAAAGTCCAATACTCATTCATGTTCAAAGCACTACAGATCAACAATAGCTACAATTCAATGAAAATTCAACCAAAAATAATCAGAATTTATGTGAAGCAATGAAAAGAGTTCTCAAAGGAAAATTCATAACTATGAACTCACACATTAGGAAAACACAACAGGAACAAATAAACACCCTAATGCTGCACCTACAACATCTAGAAAAGGAAGAACAAAAAAACCCAATTGTCCAAATACGGGAAGAAATCCTAAAGACTAGAGCAGAAATTAACTCAATTGAGATGAAGAAAACAGTTCAAACAATTAATGAATCAAAAAGCTGCTTCTTTGAAAAACTAAATGAAATTGATAATCCCCTAGCTAAACTCATCAAAAAGAGAAAGAAAAAATTCAAATACAAGCAACAAGGAATGAAAAGGGAGTAATCACCACAAATTCAATGGAATTTCAGAAGATTATCAATAGCTACTTTGAGAATCTTTAGGCTCAGAGAATAGAAGACAGAGATGAAATGGACAGATTTCTAGAAAGGTGCCAGTTACCAAAACTGAATCAAGATATAACAACTCTCAACAACCCAATAACAGCCAATGAAATATGAAATGTAATAAAAGCCTGCTGACAAAGCAAAGTCCACATCCTGATGGATTCACAGCTGAATTCTACAAGAAATTCACAGAAGATATAATCCCTACACTCCTCAAACTCTTCAACGAAACTGGAAAGGAAACAGTTCTCCCAAAAATCATTCCTGGAGGCAAGAATTATACTAATATCAAAACTAGGGAAAGACACATACACAAAAAAAGAGAACTACAGGCCAATTTCCTTCATGAACACTGATGTAAAAATCCTCAACAAAATCCTAACAAATAGAATACAGCAAATCATCAAGAAAATCATACAACATGACCAGGTAGGATTCTTCCCAGTGATGCAAAGATAGTTCAATATTCGAAAACCTACAAATTTAACACACTATATCAATAGAGCAAAATCTAAAACAAACATGATCATCACAATTGATACAGAAAAGGTTTTTGACAAAGTTCAACACTCATTCATGTTCAAAGCCTTGCAGAAAATTGAAATAGAAGGCCTCTACTTCAATTTAATAAAAGCCATCTATGACAACCCAATGGCTATTATAATTCTAAATGGAGAAAAACTGAAATCTTTTCCTCTCAGATCTAGTATAAGACAAAGTTGTCCTCTACCACCTCTCCTGTTCATAATAGTTCTGGAGTCATTAAATAGAGCAATTAGACAAGAGAGAGAAATAAAAGAAAGAAGAATAGATAAAGAAGTTAAATTATCATTATTTGCAGAATACATGATACTTTACTTGGAAGACCCAAAAAACTCCACCAAGAAACTACTAGAATTGATACACAAATTCAGTATTATAGCAGGATACAAAGTCAATACTCAAAATCAATAGCATTTCTCTACACAGATAACAAACACACTGAAAGTGAAACAATAGAAACAATACCTTTTACAATAGCACTGCAGAAAATGAAATACCTTGGAATTCACTTAACCAAAGAAGTCAAAGATTTTTTTAGGGAAAATTACAACACCCTAAGAAAAGAGATTGTAGAGGATTTCAGAAAATGGAAAGTTATTCCCTACTCCTGGATAAAAAGAACAAATATCATGAAGATTGCTATACTCCCAAAATTGTTGTACAGATTTAACACAATCCCTATCAAACTGCCACCAATGTACCTCCCAGACATCGAGAAATCATTCCTAAAATTTATTTGATACCAGAAAAGACCTAGAATAGCAAAGGCAATTTTAGCCAACAAGGACAAGGCAGGACGCATCACAATTACTGACTTTAAATTATACTACAAAGCCACTGTGATAAAATCAACATGGTATTGGCAACAAAATAAACCTGAGGACCAATAGAATAGATTAGAACATGCAGAAGGTTCTACAAACACACTCAACCACCTTACGTTTTCACAAAGGGACCAAACATGCTTACTGGAAGAAACATAGACTCTTTAACAAATGATGTTGGAAAAACTGGCTTTCTACATGCTGAAAACTGAAACTTGACCCAAGTCTATCACCATGCATGAAGCTAAAGTCAAAATGGATTTAAGATCTATTAAAACAGAAACACTCAATCTCCTGGAAGAGAAAGCAGGAGGAACTCTTGAAGACATAGGGGTAGGTAAAGAGTTCATGAAAAAACATATATTTGCACAGGTAATACTTGAAAGAATTAACAACTGAGACCATCTATTATTGAAAAGTTTTGGCACGTCTAAAGAAATTACCAACAAAGTTAAAAGACAACCCATAAATTCAAAAAGAAAAAAATCTTAACTAATAAGCACTCCGACCAAGGTCTGCTCTCTAAAATTTATAAAGAACTAAAATATATCAGGCCCTGAAATTTAAGGACCCAATCTAGAAATGGGCATCAAAGATGAACACACACTTCTCAGAGGATGAAATTAAAGATTATAAATATACAAAAAAAAGTTCCACATCATTAGCCATCCATTAAATGCAAATAAAAACAACACTGAGATACCATCTCACCCCAGAAAGAATGGCTATCATAACGAAATCAGTGAACAACAAATGTTGGAGAGGATGTGTAGAAAAGGGAACACTTCTCCACTGCTGGTGGGAATGTAGACTGGTGCAACCATTATGGAATTCAGTGTGGAGACTTCTTAAAAAACTAGGACAGGAAATCCCATTTAAGCCAGGTATCACCCTACTGATACTTTTCCAAGAGGAACTAAAAACATCATATCATACTCATATTTGTGTACCTATGTTTATAGCAGCACAGTTTGTGACAGTCAAATCTTGGAACCAACCAAGATGTCCGTCACATGAGGAATGATGAAAAAGATATTGTATCTTTATACAATGGAATATTACTCAGCTATAAATAATGATAAACTCGAAGACTTCATATTTAAGTGGATGCCCCTGGAAGATATACATACAAGTGAAATAAACAAGACACACTTGTGTAAATATCATTTAGTTTCCCTAGTATACGAATTCAAAGAAGTAATAGAAATAGAAAGGTATAAAACAATTAAAAGGAAAGTGAGAACTTGAGCATTGGACAACGAGGAGTGGATAAAGAGAAAAGCTGGGAAACATGACAGGGGCAAAGCTATACATTTATAAACACAAGATGGGTGAGGCAATGATCCTGAGAAACATCAGCAAGTTTTTGAAACTGTCAGTTAACTGGTGGGATTCTCACCCTGAGTAAGTATACCTGCTGATACCTGTGAACCAAGCAATTGCACTGAAGATAGGAATGTGTAATAGAAGGGTCATGCTTCGAATGCCTGCCATTCTGCTCTTCTAAATACATACTGCTTGTCATGGAATACCAATTATTACCGTACTGTCTCTCAAGTAATTTTTTATTTACTTTTTTAAATTAAGTGTAATAAATGAAAAAAGACACAATAAAAAAAAGGTCACAGTACTGTCCTGCTACAATGCTGTATATGGTTAGATATATAAATTTCTGTGTAAAAATATGTTTATTGCTATTTTTAATTATTTTTTCTTTATACTTTGTAGAGACTTAAAGTTTAATATATCAATACTTGATGGCAAGTACCTGCTCCATGTCATGACTAAGATGATTGATACTTAGACACATAGTTAAGGTAAACTGAAATTCATATGTTGCAGAGTAATAGTGAGTTTCTCTTCTGGAGGGTTAACAAACTAAGTTTGCAGATCAAAAATTAGAGAAAAGGAAGGGCTGCAAGCTCAGCCAAAATGTTGGCCCTAGCCTTTCCAGGTCAGTGGAGACCCAGGACATATGATAACCTGTACTGTAACATCATGTAACTCACTTGCATCCAAAATTTTATGATCAATGAACTTATGAGTCCACTGAGGAATGTCATCATAATGTAGAGTGTGCCTAAGGAGAGTCACATGGAGAGAAAACATTCTCTCAGTCTTTCACAGAAAGCAAATTGGTCAAGCAATGGCCGTGACTCATCCATATGGCTGATACTGGCAAAGCATCTACAAAGTGCTGTATGGGGTTATAGTCTAAATCTGGAGGGTACTTGAATGACCTTATCAGATACAAAAGTTACATTTCTTGTTATATAGGTCTCGCTTTATCTTGGTCTTAACCATCCAGCAGAAAGTATAAAAATGAGGTATATAAAGTAAAGCCATATTAATATGTTAAGCTGTGAAAGGCTCAAGTCAACAACTTCTGCAGATAACCCAATACCGTTGTGGACTACTGGATTGTGTTGGTTTGTTTTCCTGAATTCATGTACCTATAGTATTTAGATGCCAATGGAATACCCATCTCTGACAGCACTAAACCAAAAAAGGGGATGCAATGGAAGGATCATTTTGTATTTGTATATACAGAATAGTCAAAATAGATATACAGCTGTTCTCATTTAATTCAATGCATAGAAAGAGTTGTACTAATATTGTGTTGGCAGGATATCCTGTCCACTTCTTGTACTCTGAATAACCACTAGAATATTACAATGTACAATGTATTAGTTACTGAAACTGTCCTATTAATCAGTTTTCAACTGTCTCATTGCTGTTTCTCAATAAAATTTTAAAAAAATTAAAAAAAACAAATTAAGCCTTACCAAAAATTGGAAGAGTTTACCTATACCTCCATCTGATAAAAGCCATCTATAACAAACCAACAGCCAATATCATTCTAAGTGGAGAAAAACCATCCTTGCATCCTTGGGAAGAATTGTACCTGGCTGTAATAATAATCTTCCTGTAGTTTTCCTGCATGCTATTTACTAGTATTTTACTGAGGATTTTTGCATCCATATTCTTGGGGAGATTAGTCTGTAATTTTCTTTTTGGGGCGGTGAGTCTTTCTCCAGTTTTGGTATCATTGTGATACTTACATCCAGGAATGATTTTGGTAGTATTGCTACCTTTTCAATTTAATTGAAGAGTTTGAAGCATATTGCAGTTAAAAATTCTCTAAATTTCTTGTAGAATTCAGCTTTGAATCCATCAGGACCTGGACTTTTCTTTGTCTGTAAGATTTTGATTACATTTTCAATATCATTGGCTGAAAGATTTTACTCTCAAATCAGGTACAAGACAAGTATATCCTCTATACCACTCCTATTTAATACAGTTCTGGAAACATTAGCTAGAGCCATTAGACAAGAGTGAGAGAAAAAGGAATAAGAAAAGGTAAGGAAAAATTTAAAGTATCATTATTGGCAGATGACATGATACTCTACTTGGAAGACCCAAAAAGCCCCACCAAGAAGCTCCTAGAATTAATAAGCAAATTTCGTACCATAGCAGAATAAAAAGGCAAAACACAATCCTTCACATGGATAACAAACTCACTGAGAGATAAATTTGAGAAACAATGCCTTTCATGATAGCATCCAAAAAAAGAAATATTTAGGAATTAATCTAACAAAGGAAGTAAAAGATCTATGCAATGCAAATTATGATACTCTGAAAAAAGGGATTAAAGAGGATTTCAGAAAATGAAAAAGTACTCCTTGTTTCTGGATAGGAAGAACCAACACTTTGAAAGTGGCAGTACACCTAAAATTGTTATATGGACTTAATCTAATCTCTACCAAAATACCAGCAATGTACCTCACAAATCTGGAAACGAAACATATATTTTATTTGGAAGCAGAAAAGACCTAGAATAGCAAAGGCAAACCTGGACAACAAAGACGAGTCAGGAGGCATTACAATTCCTCACTTGAAATTATACTACAAAACCACTGGGCTAAAATCAGCATGTTAATTGTAAAAATACAGACCCAAGGATAAATGGAACCGATTACAAGACACAGATACAACTAAAAACATACTTAGCTACCTTATCTTTGACAAAGACACCAAATACATTCATTGGAAGAAAGATACGATCTTTAAAAAATGGTGTTGTAAAAACTAGCTATCTACATGCTGAAAATTAAAACTAGATCTTGGTTATCACCATGAAATAAAGTAAAGTCAGAATGGATTATAAATCTAAATTTTAACATACAAACACTAAATCTACTGGAAGAGAAAGTAGGTGGAAATCTTGAAGACATAGGGTTAGGCAAACAATTCATGAACAAGAATCACACTTCATGGGAAATACTTCAAACAATGAACAACTGGGTCCTCATCTTATTGAGAAGTTTGTGAAGGTAGAAAGAAATTATCAACAGAGTGAAAAGACAACCCACGAATTCAGAACAAAATATTATCCAACAATCACTCAAACAAAGGACTTCAATCTGGAATATGTAAATATCTAAGCCTACACTATTCAAAGTCCCAATCCAAAAATGGGCATCTGAGATGAATACACACTTCTCAGAGGAAGAAATACAATTGGCAAGTAAATACATGAAAAAATGTCCCACAGCACTGGCTATCCAAGAAATGAAAATTAAAACAACATTGAGACACCATCTTGCCCCAGAAAGAATGGCTGTCATAAAGAAATCAGGAAAACACAAATGATGGAGAGGGTGTGGGAAAAAAGAACTCTTCTCCACTGTTGGTGAGAACATAGACTGATACAACCACTATGGAAATCAGTGTGCAAACTCCTCAAAACACTAAGATTGCAGATCCTATTCAACCCAGCTATTCCCTTTCTGGGCATTTTTCCAAAAGAACTGAAAACATCATATGACAGTGATATATGTGCACCTATGCTTATAGCAACACATTGTGTCATGACCAAAACTGGAAACAACCAAAATGCCCATTACCTGAGGAATGGATAAAAACGTGTGATATTTTTATACAATGGAGTATTAATCCAATATAAGGAATAAAATCATATCATTGGCTAGAAAATGTGTGGAACTGGAGGTTATTATGTTAGGCAAAATAAATCATACTCAAATATAAATGTGTTTTCTCTCATATATGTAATCTCAATTTTTACAAAATAGAGAAGACATCAAAGGGGAAATAACATTAGAGAAGAGGATCACAGGGAGAGGGAGTTCAGGAAGTAAGTGTCATAGGAAGGGAAAATAACTGAAATGTGTTATCTATATGTAAGGATAAGTTAAAATAAAGCTAAAACCAAGTCTTTTGTATAACTAATAAAACAAAAATATTTCAAAATTCAATTAAAAATGAATTAAATTCAATGAAAATGAATTAAAAAACACTTAGTACCAAATTCAACTAGATTCAAAGCAGTTGAATACCAAGATATGAATCTATTTCTTATGTTACTCAGAAGGCAATAGAAACTGTTTAAGAAAATTTTAGTCTTCTAAAGTTTTTAGAACAGTTTCATTCAATATTAAATGCAGAAAGCTTTGGATTGAATCATGAAAATTAAAGAGAACTCCCACTTGAACTTCTTAAATGTTATATAATAGAAAAATAACCTTTGTGATTATTAAATGCATTTGTGAAAATATCAACCCAACTTACAGCTTAAAAAAATTGCATACACTGGTACTTTTCATTAATTGGTCCCAGGAAATACAATTATCAAAAGCAATGAGTACCAAAGAAATTGTTTACCTAGAAAAGACAATGAGTCATAAAGCAGTCAACACAGACAAGTTCTACCTTTCAGGTTGAGTACCAAACAAACTATGAGTGGCAGGAAAGAATGTTCACATCAGAATGTTTAGTACGATTTTGAATTTCAATGGCTGTTATTGGGTTATTGAGAGTTCTTATATCCTCTTGAACAACCATCTCTGGTAAAACAAAACAAAACAAAAAAGGGGATATAGATAAAGGACTGTTTTGTTGTGATTATATATATATATATATATATATATATATATATATATATATGTATGTATGTATGAGATATTTAGGTTGGATATAAAGCTACTTTCTCTTAGCTCATTGGGAAGATTTTTGCTAATATTGTTTAGACAAGATGTCACGTCAGCATCTTGTCCTCTGAATAACTACTATGAAGACAATACTATGCAATGTATTATTTATTGTAACTGTCCTAATAACCTGTTTTGAAACTGTTCCATTGATATTTTATCTTTTTTCTCATTAAAATGAATTAAAAAATGTTTAGTGCCAAATTTAATTAGATCCAAAGCAGTTGAGAACCAAGATATGAATCTATTTCTTACGTTATTCCGAAGACAATGGAAGCTGTTTAAGAAAATTTCAGTCTTCTAAAGTTTTTAGAACAGTTTCATTCAATATTAAATGCAGATAGCTTTAGATTGAATCAAGAAAATTTTTAATTGGTAACATAGAGTGTCTTGAAAAGTATTTTTCTTCCACAAATCTACTACTCAGGCAACTGATTTTAAGCAATTTAACCTGAATCTTATTTTAGACCTAGAAACTTTTTCTTATTTCTACCACATGGTGGATGAACCTGAAGTCCACTACCTTATGCAATTTATCTAGGTAGTAAGTGGAGATCTGGTCTTTAGATTAAATCTCATAGAATCTGAGCTTTTAAAAATAAGTTGTACTTTTTGTCCAGTAGACCCAAAGTAGTTTAGGATTTAATTTGTAAGGTTCAGATGTTTCTAGAATGATTGTGTAAACCCAGAACATGTAGCAATTTATAATTTCAATAAGGCAGCAATTTGAATCAAGTCTAAGTATTGAGCAAGAAAAGCAGGTGCAAGATATACCTGATCACTTATGAGGTGCATTACTCCGCTTGGCCAGCACTGAGATCCAACAGACTAAAAGGGGGAGAATTTTCATTTGGCTCATGGTTTCAGGGGATTCAGTCTATGACCAGCTGGATCCAAGGTAGGAGCATCATGGTGAAAGGGTATTGTGAAGCAAAGCTGCTTAGTTCATGAAGGTCCAGAAACAGAGCAGAGAAGCAGTGGGAAAGAAGAAGGCTCCTGGGACAGTATATAGTACTCAAGGTCACACTTCCAAGAGCCAGCCAGACACACTCAGAAGTATGTTTTGCTTATTTCCCAAATAAATCAATTTATTGTTATTTTCTGCTCAGTATTGCTCAAGAATGTGTTTTTTTATGAAGAGTCTGTATTTTACTGAGCAAAGTATATCTTATAGAGGAATAGTGCTTACACAGACAAGGGATCTACAGAGTGAGGTACAGAGTTATAGGATAAACTCTGAGGGGACTTGACTGACCTCATCAAATATAAAACTTACATTTTTTGCTATATAGGTCTTGCTTTATCTCAGTCTTTTTTTAAACAATTTTATTGACAACAAATAGCAATGAGACAGTTTCAAAACCGATTAGTAGGACAGTTTCTTTTTTTTTCTTTTCCACTTCTTTATTTTTTAATTTTTTTTTAATTTTCTTTTCTTTTTTTTATTTTATTTAATTAAACTGCAAGTGTCAATCACACAGTTTCAAGACACCTTAACAATACAGATTCGATAAACTAATACATTGCAAACTGTTTTCATAATGTTTTGGTATTGAACAAGGTGCATACATGATATTATATTTACAGATATTATTTTAGCAAATATCTCTTATCAGTGAATTAAGAGTGTAGGTGCTTACTTATCTTATTTTTTATACCTGAATTATATCAAAAATTCAATAATTATTTTTCTAGTGGATGACCGTAGTACTAGAAGCTGACATAATATCCTGTCCAACCACCATTAGTGCAGATCTTGCCTCTCATAGAATTATGTAGAAGCACAGTGTTATCTATCCCAACTGTACTGTCTATACACACACATCATTATTCTTCCTTTCTATACCCCTCCCTTTGTCTACACCTGTAAAAGATGGGCACTCCATTGTCATTCAACTAACTTAGGATCTACAGAATAATGTACAGGACTGCAAGATAAACCCTGAAGGAACTTCACTGACCACATAAGAAACATAAAGTACATGTGGTGGTATATAGGTCTTGCTCTATCTAGGTCTTAACCATCCAGCAGAAAAGTATAAAAATGAAGTATACATCGTGAGGCTGAGCTGTAAATGGCTCTGGTCGACAACTTCTTTGAATAACTCACTATCGTTGTGGAATGCTGGACTGTGCTGGATTGTGCTGTCAAGTTCAAGCACCTAAGTTAGTTGAATGACAAATAGTGTCCACCTTTGACAGGTGTAGACAAAGAAAGGGGTATAGAAACAAAAAAATCATGATGTGTGTGTATAGACAGTACAATTGGGATAGATAACGCTGTGCTTCTACATAATCATATGAGAGGCAAGATTTGCACTCATGGTGGTTGGACAGGATATTATGTCGGCTTGTAGTACTATGGGCATCCACTAGGAAAATAATTATTGAATTTTTGATATAATTCAGGTATAAAAAATAATTTAATTAAATAGCTACACTCTTAATTTACTGATAAGAGACATCTGCTATAATAATTTCTGTAAGTATAATATCATATATGCACCTTGTACGATACCAAAACAGTATGAAAACATTTTGCAATGTATTAATTTATCGAATCTGTCTTGTTAAGGTGTCTTAAAACTGTCTGATTCATATTTGTACTTCAATAAAATTTTAAAAAATAAATTAATTAATTAAAACAAAAATATAAATAAATAAAATAATTGAATGACAATTGAATGCCCATCTTTGACGGGACTAAACAAAAAAAGGGGATACAAAGGAAGAACCATTCTATGTCTGCATAGATAGTGCAATTAGGATAAATATGCAGTACTTTTGTGTAATTCTATGAGAAGAAAGATTTGCACTAATAGTGTTTGGACAGGATATCCTGTCTACTTCTTGTACTATGGATAACCACTAGGAAGATAACAATGTAAAAAGTATTAATTATTGAAACTGTACTATAATTCAGATTTTTAAAAACATAGGTATACAGCTACATATTCTTAAATCATTGATTAGAGTCATCTGCTCTAATAGTGTTTGTAGATAGAGTATCATGTAAGCACCTCGTACAACAGAAAGCCACTTCGAAAACAATGTGCAATGTATTAATGGTTGAATCTGTCCTACTGATTTGATTTGAAACTGTCTCATTGCTATTTGTTCTTCAATAAAATAAAATAAAAAACAATAAATTCTGACCCTTTTAAAGTAAAAAAATATAACAACTGCAGAATATGGGAAATTGTTATTGTATATGTTCAGCATCTAATGAAAGTCGATATCTTTCACTAGAATACAATAGACTTTATAGTGGTAACCATCGGTATATATGAGTTCTGTATACTGACCCATACTAGCTCCTGTGCTTTTCTTGCAACATGGTATGCAAGACCACTTGTTGAGACAAAGAAAGAGCAGATTAATGCTATGGAGCTCCATGAGATGAATCTGAAACTATAATTATTCCTTCACATTTCTCACCTATGAGACATTCCTTTGCACCAATCAGCTCTTTCTTAAACATTCAAATGTCTCCTATAATTCTTACCTATCATATTAGTTATTTTTTGTAAAAAAAGGAGAGATATTAACAGTTATCGCTCATGTCAAAGAATTAAACTGAAAGCATATTTTCAAATGATTTTTCAAGGTAAGTAATCCAGTAACTTGTAGAACATGAATGTAAATTGAAAGCTTTATTTTGTAATCCCAGAGTTGTGCTCTTTTTATTTATTAAGCAATTTTCAAGCATTTGGACATAACAATTGAACCACTTTCCTCTGAGTTAAATTTTATGCAACCTAGATATAACTAGATTATATCAGATAAAAACTAGTATGAAATTCTTATATGAATATTATGTGTAACCTTTACTTATACTTCAATTAAAGAAAAAATATATTTTTGGAAATTTTGAAATTGTGGTTATAATGCGAAGAACTCAATCTCAGTATCAAATTTTTCTTTGATTTTTATTATACAGTATGAAGAAAACTTTGGTTCACTCCAAAGAGTAATTGGAAGTGGTAATGGTTTGTATAACTCTCCTTGTATTCTCACCATGCTATTGAATTAAATTTCTGCTCCTTATTGAAATAAGTTCTGGAAATAACTTTGGAAAACTACACTTGGGATGAAGTTAGGATACAGCAGCAACTAAATCATATTTTCTCAATCTTCTCCACATTCCTGCCAACCACTTTATTGAGATGAATACCCAAAGTCATCATCAGCAAAATAAATGAATGGAATAGAAAGAATGGAATGACAAAAAGGGAAAAGAAAATAAAAAGACTTCATCTTTAGCTTAGCACAATTCATTGATAATAAGTTGAACAAAAGAGCGAATTTATTTACTTATTACAAATGTGTTTCCTACATCTATGTGGTTCAGAGGACTCTGCTTTGAAGTGAAGGGCTTTGCAACTTTTTGAAGACTTTTCAATTTTAGTTCAGTGGTTTTCATTTTGAGTGTAACACAGCATTTTAAGGACAGTACAACTGACTTTGCTCAGTCAACCTGCAGTTCAAGGGCAGAGTGAAGACCTTCGAGCCTTCTAAATAGCACTCCTAGCTGCCCACCTCAGAGAGGTGACTGCTAAAGGACAGGGAGTAATCATCCTAAGAAACAGAAATGAGAGAAACAGCAAAAGATGAAGGGCAGAAAGCCTAAAATTTAGCAATAGAGGGAGGGAAAGGACGAAAGAAAAGGGATAGGGAAAGTGAACGGAAGAAAGATCCAAAGGCCCCCGGAATCCAGGGACCTTCCTGCTTCTCAGTCCTCCTTGAACTAAAGGTTACAAATTTTGTAAGAAATCAGTTTTTGGAAATTAGTAGATTTGCTGAATAGGAGACACACATTTCTAAAATAGAGAAGAAATATATTGTACTGTCATACCCAAAACTTCAAAATGGAGAAAGTAACTATGACAGAAAGTGAGGAATTTAGGCCCCAAGTGAGAGTGCCACAACCATAGGTACATCTCAGGTTAGCAATTTGTTATTCTGATTCCAGATATGAGCCTTTTTGAGTGGATTGCATAGCTTTTAGGGTGAGTATTGCCTATTTGGACATTTACCTTTGCTTGCTTTGAAAGCTTTCTCCACAAAACAATACTAAGCAAAGAAAATCAAAATTACATTATCCAAGTTAATGAAGCATGCTTTCTAGATGACTAAATAAACAAATTGACTGGAGCTTAAATCAGCTAAAAGAAATTAGCCTTATAAAATGAAACCTTTCTTAAACATTAATTTAGTCATCAGGATTTTGGACACTTTTATTTAAATTTGCCTCATTTTGAGAGGTTTAGAAGCATTTATGCTTTTTCCCATTCTTTGAAGACTTCCTGCAAATGAGACATGCAACCATTTTATAAAAATGATAAATTGGCCTGTTAGGAATAGCCCAGGAGCCTATTCCTCATGTCTCTTTCTCCTCTTATACTGTATTACTTCCTGGAAGTATTAACAGTTGCATTTCATTTTCCTATACAAATATTTAAGGACTGTAACTCTACCCAGTTGACATTGGCGGTGCCTATTCATGAGGATGTTTCAGTTTCTGTTTCTCATATCAACATAATCTTGTCAAACTTTGTTTTTAATAAATAGGGAAGGCTGTATTCGGAATATTTTAATAAATGAGCATAGTCATATTGCTTTCAATCATGGCCTGCTTACAAATCTCCAGCTAAGAGGTGCAGATACATGGAGCACTAACCCGTGAGCAGTGTGCCAATATATTTTCATTAGTCAGTGACACCCAGCTGCAGAAAGAAATTAGGCTGTGTCCTTAAAACCTATCGTTCCCTTGTGGCAGGACCACAGCAAACCAGATTGGATTCACCAAACCTCCCTGTTATTGTTCATTGAATGCTCCAGCTGGGTTGTGTTCATCGTAAACCTTAAGTCTGCAATTTTTTCAATTCCATATTAGGCTTGGATTAAAAATGTATTGTTCTGATGCTATTGGGAAGGCATACAGGAGAATGTCACCAAACAGCTATTTAAGGAATTTCTTCTCACCCTATTAATCTGGGTCATTTGAAGAAATAATTTATCTATAGAAACTTTAGAAGCAATGATCAGTTTAGCATTACTTTGGATATTTTCTTGGTCTTCTTGTTTTTCTATACAATATTGTCAGAGAAAAGTCATGTTTTAAAACATTTCAGATCAAAGTAACCCAAATGAGGAGAGTTGAAGAAAAACAAGCATTTCAAACAGAAGCAATTTTTTCTTATATTTTTGTCCTTATTTAACCATACTTTATTTTTCACTCTTTCTTTGATCATCTTGAAAGTTAAGATACTGAAACCTCCTTTTTTCATAATAGGTGAATTGCTCATTGCATTTGTAAGACACCAACATTTCTCTCTCTCTCTTTCTCTCTCTCTCTCTTTCTTTCTCTCTCTCTCTCTCTCTCTCTCTCACACACACACACACACACACACACACACACACACCACACACACTTTTACCATTCCACATTCATGTCAAGCCCTTTCCCACCCTTGTCTCATCCCATATGGATGCACAGAAGGAAATAATGTTAGCTAGATGGTCCATGCTAGAAGTGCATCTCATAGATGCTCTGCTGCGTGGCAGCCAGATGGACATCACAGTTTCCAAGGAGGGAAGATATTTTTAGATACAGTTTCTACTGACACCACAGAAGATACGAAACTAGCGACAAAAAGCTCCCCTAACAACCTCACTACTTGCCTGGGTTGACAGTGTCAGTAGCTGCTGCTGGGTTCACAGCTTCTATGGCAAGATTTCTCAACCTCGAATACACTTTAGAACATTTGATTATTGAAAAATTACTGATATTTTGTCCTTTTATGTAGAGATTCTAATTCCTTGGGAGTGAAACTGAGCATAAGTATTTTTAAAATCTCCCTTGGATACTCCAATATGTAGTTAAGATTGAGAAATACTGCTAGGAGAAATTTGCAGAGACCATGACTAAATGTTCCCTTAATTTGATTACTACTTTTACCTAATATTTAAACCTATTGCGAACATCTCATGGAAATCTGAGAGAGACAAAAACACAGACAGACAGACAGAGATGTACACCTGGAACGAGGACACATTGCTCTTCTAAATATGTTTCTTTCATCTTTTGACAGTATTCTAGTATTCTTGCAGCCCTTCATTTACTACCAGAATTCTAAATATTGATTTCTTAAGATTTTAGGACCCCTTCTCTTTTTCTAAGCATTTTTCAATAGCTTATTTTAGAATATCTATTGGTATACAATCGCCATATTTTATCTCAAACTTGAATCTATTATCTTATTGCAGCCAGATGTATCTAATTGATAACCTGAAGAGCAGAAAATGTTCATAAAGTCATTTTCTTGCTATATAAACTGAAATTTCCAACACCAAAATAATTTCATTAGTAATATGGTTAGAAGGTGTAAAATGGCTGGATCCTTAGGGTACAGTAAGTCAGTTGCATATACATCATAGAGATCCTCTTGAAAGTAGAACAAAGATTCTGTATTCTAATTCAAATCAAACTATGAAACTGAAATAAGGAAGGAAGACACTTTAAAAAGTAAATAGCTCAGATTTAAACTAAACAAGCCACTTCCCAGGAGATCTTAAAAATAAAAGTTTGCACATCTAGGGATAGAGGCATAATATGTAAAATGGCTCAGTAGACATGTTCGTTTAATTTTGGAGGGAAGGTTGAGTTTCCCAAGCGTTTGGAAAAAGACAGTGACAAAGACAGCCAAATTTATTTTTCAAACCAACCTGTGTAGTGACTTCACCATAAGGTGGAAATAGCAGTAGTTTACTAAAAAAAATTAAAAGTAATGAAATCAATGACAGAATTTCAGAAAACATTTATTTACAGAGTTTAATTGGTACCAACTTAGAAAATTTTGAAGTTCATTCTCTTTCTAAATTAGGCAATGTAGAGCTCATCAGATGCCCAAAATATGTCATGTTACTCAAAACACAAGGGATATAATTGAGCAGGACTATTTTAAGTAAAAATCTGAGGGCAAATGAAGAAGAATTAATTGTTACACAGTTATACTTGTAGTATATTTGAAGTCTAAATGAAATGGCATATAACAATTCTTCCATTTTGGAAAAAAAGATTTTGCAGTTATCTTATCAATAAAAATAATGCATAAAAACCTTTTAAAAACTGTTTTAGTATATTTCCTTTCACCCAAAATACCACCACTTTTAAGCACACCAAAATTTCTTCCATTTTTCATCATCCAATCTATCTCCTACCCAATAAAAATGTAGAAAACACTTGATTTTATTGAATTAGAAATTTAAGAAAGATTTTACTTTTTAATTTTCAAACTAGCAAAACCTTAACAAAGGTTAGTAATGCCAAAGCTTGTGAATGTGCTAAATAGAGCTCTTGTGCATTTAGGGAAAGAGTGGTGAATTCGAAAACATACTTCAAGAGCTTTAAAACAACTCCTATATATGGATTTATAATAGCTTCATTCCTAAAAGGGATACCACACAAGAATATATAACCAGAAATTATGAGAAAATAATATTTTGTGCATGTTACATGTAAGGGAAAATTGAAAATAGTAATGTATGTGACATATTAGAGGAGTTGAGATTATGGCATACAAATTATTGCTACTTTAATAACTTTACTCCGCTTAAGTTATATGCTTTGAAGTTTTATATGCTTTATTAGTTCTATAATTATATTTATTGTGTGTCTGTGTGTGCATATGTGTGGTGCTGTGATTTGAACCCAAGGATGTATACATGTTAATTACACACTCTATCCCTGAGCTACATTCCCAGCCCTGTTATCATAATATTCTAATTCTCTTATGTTGCTGAGTAACCTGTTTCTATGTTGTGTCTCCACAAGAAAGTCTTGTTCCTAGTGGACACTTATGAAAATTCTTTAAACCTTTGTCTTCACAATTGGTGACACCATGGATTATGATTGTTGGTATCATTACCAAGGAAATTGGAATGACAGCATTGAGAGAAATTAACAGTATCTTTTGAAGATACTTAGGTCTCAAAACTTGCTGAGCTTTTAGCCAGAGCTGACAAATAACACCTCTAATGTAAGAAGGGAGGGATCCATGTATTTATTCCATTCTTCCATGGGGAGGACAAAATTAGAACAGATTTGGACTTGGAGGTTTCAAAAGAAAATGTCTTTAGGTATAACAAATGGCTTGGAACATGGGTACTAACAATATAGAAATACTTTTCTCTCTATGGATTATCTTAAGAATGGCTGATATTTACAAGCAGATTAATTACTGGATGGGTATTCTAGAAAGGGAGAACACCATATTAAAATTACATAAATGTGAAAAGATATAGTATTCTGACACAAGTAGATTTATTGGAAGCATCAAGCAGGCTGGTTGTCTAGGAGACCAAGACAGCAGCAAACAAACAGAGGACAGGAGACTTTTTAAGATATTTTAGGGAGGGTGATCTCTGGCTGAAACAGCTGAGGGAGAGCTAATGTTGGCAGGGCTACCTGGTCTGTGGGGAACCTTTAATGTTAACAAAGGAGAGTTTTGTGGTTGCTTGCCCAAGTCAAAGTCAGGTGGACCTGTTCTGTGGTTTTTGGTTTGGCTCAGCATGGGGCCAAGAGGGAGAGAGTTTAGGGGCAGGGTGCCTGTGAAACCAAGAGGGAGAGTGTCTGGGCAAGGTGCCTGGGAAACTTTGACTCCTGACCTATCACTTAGCCATGCTAGAGTATAAAGGGCAAGTAGAAAATGAGAAGTGAGACATGATAAAATGGGTGGAGCCAAGCATGTGAGGCCTTCTGTTCCACAATAAGGAGCTATAAATGAAGAGGCACCAGTGAATTTCAGTCATGGGTGAGACATAATCAGATTGACTGCTTGGAAATATAACAGCAGAGAGAAGAGTAAACATGGACACAGAACTGATAAAGGCTATTTGAATACTCCTTTTTAGATATGACAAGGGTTATTATAGGATCACGTCAGACTTTCAATGTACATAAAAAATGTATCTTTTTCTACAAAAAGATACAATGAGTAAAGACTAGGGAGTAGTTAAAAGTCAGAACTGGGCCAGGGAGCTAGCTTAGCAGTCTAAGTGCCTGCCAGAGAAGTGCAAAGACAGGGATTCAGTCTCTAGTATTCAGAGCCCTTCACCAAAACTGGGAGTGGTGGCAGACGCCTGTAATCCCAGCACTAGGGAAGCTGAGATGCAAAGATCATTAAGAGTCCCACGTGCTTACCAAGACGCTGTACTAAATAAATATTTTTTAAAAAGTCATAGCTAATATATATCTATACTTCAACAAAAAGGGATTGAATATTTGGGGGCAGCCAAATAGCTTAGCAGATTAAAGCACCTGCTTAAGCAGATGCAATCAGGGTTTGATCCCTGGCATGCCATACTAGCCCTACTCCTGGAGGGTGCTGAGATGGCAATTGAGACTCGGCATGGTGGCACACGCCTGTAGTCCCAGCTTTTGGGAGCCTGAACACAGGTGGATCGCTACAGCTCCGAGCTACACAATGAGACCCTGTAGACCCTATAACAAATACAAAAAGAAAGAAAAATTGAAGAGCAATAACCATTGCTCTAAGGAGGTGCTTAAATTTGTGCACATTTTTTACCTTCCTGTGTTTGGTTACTTAAATCTATGGTGGCTATAATGTATGTCCACAATGTCTTGATCCTTATTCAAACAGATAAAGTTGAAGTTTCTTCCTCACAAACTTGGCAGATCTTTCTCACTGTGTTCTAACAAAGAAAATGCAGTATGAGTGAGAACTTCCAATGGTGAACCATAAAAGGGAAAACAGCTTCTACCTCCCTACCCTTTTGAGAGTGATCTCTCTTGGAACCCAGCTCCTGGGCTATAAGGCATCCAAGGCCAAATGGATGGATGGTTTGTTCCAGCCATGTGTCTTAACCATAGCCAGATAGGGTCCTAATGGTTATCCAGCATCAATCGTAAAGCATGGAAGACAAGAATCCTTTGAGATAACTCCAACTCTAGCCACTACATCTATGTGAGATATCCCACTAACTGAACTCAGTCACCCCTCAGAACTTCAAACAACACTTATAAATTACATAAAATCAAAATATAGTGGTGGAATGATTGTTCTTTTAAGCCATAAGGTTGATTTTTAAAGTAGTAAATGAGGACGATCTGTTTTACTTCTCAAAGCTTGTTATGCTTGATTTTAAGGACAGAACAGAATGTAAGGAATGAGGCAGTATAAAGTTGTGTCAACCATGAAAGAACTCTAGGAATAGAATGGCAATGGGGGCTTCCAAGTATTCTTAGCACTATAAATACTAAGATATTACCAAAACAAAAGACTCAAAGCACATGTTTATTAATTTTAGGTAATAAAAGGTAAAAGCAATTCCATAATGACAAACTTATAATCCAAGAAGTTTGGAATTGCCTTAAGAGAATAAATAGTGAAAAATTCTCCCAGCACAGAATACCCAAGAAGGCCGGAATGAATGCATCATCATCATCATCATCATCATCGCTATTCTTATTACTACATTCCAATAGACACATGGACAGATAATGAGTTAGCAAGGAAATAAAAGAAGTCCTCAGTGCCCAAAAGGAAAAGCAAGCACGAGTCCCAAGAAATAAAAAGCGCTAGCTCCAGCAGCTGCCCTGAGGTTATCTGTGGATCTTTGTCAGCCTAGAGTTTTGCAGTTTTAAAACAACAATGAGTGGGTCTAAGCAAAGAGAATAGTTGGATAGGAGATTCCTTTATAAGGCCTAATCCCTCAGGAGCTGTATTCACTGTAAAAGGGGATAAAGTTCCGGCTCACAAACCATCCAGCAGAAAAGCATAAATGTATAAAAATGAAGTATACATCGTGAGCCCATAATATTAAGCTGAGCTGTAAATGGATATGGTCGACAATTTCTTTGAATAACTCCCTATGGTTGCAGAATGCTGGACTGTGTTGGACTGTGGTGTCGAGCTCAAGCACCTAAGTTAGTTGAATGACAATGGAGTGCCCACC
>PVKA01002086.1:43705-108663 GCA_004027165.1 Ctenomys sociabilis
TATTGAATCTTTGATATAATTCAGCTATAAAAAAAACCTGTAAATATAATTTCATGTATGCACCTTGTACAGTACCAAAACGTTATGAAAACAGTTTGCAATGTATTAATTCATCGACTCTGTATGGTTAAGGTGTCTTGAAACTGTCTGATTGACATTTGTATTTTAATAAAATAAAAATAAATGGAAAAAAAAATCACAAACAGTAAAGGTGAAGACATTTTTATTCTCTAGCCTTGTCTTTGTTGGTGGGAGTGGTAGGCTCTCTCCTGAGAATTTACAACTGCAAACTAGTACTCATGTAAAATGAGATGCAGAAGTCACACAGATCCTGAGAATTTAAAACACATACAAACACACACAAACACAACAGAGGCGGAAGTTTACTCTTTCCAGGCTAGAAATAAACCGAATTGCTTCTAAACCCATGCTTCAAAGAATACGCACAATATATTGTACACAAATAGTGCTTATGAAAAAAAGAGAGGGCCAAGGAAATGGCTCAGTAGAATAAGCACTTGCCTGGCAAGCTCGAGGGCATGAGTTCAAATCCCCGGTTCCACCAAAAAAAGAAAAAAGAAAAAAGAAAGAAAGAAAGAGAATAAGTACACAAGGAAAGGATAAAGGAAATCACAACACACATTGAAATAGGCCATCTATTTTGTACCACCTCAGATCCTGAAAGTGGCTACTGTATTGAATGGCTCTGTATAGGTTTCAACCACAATCTCTGCTGAGCCTAGAGTAGGTACGATGGCACCTCATTTTACCCCTGCCTATTGCACCTCTTGTCTCCACACCATCAGATCCTGATAATACCAACCCATGATCCCACTGGATACCAGCTAATCATGTACAAGAAACTAAAATTTTATGAGTTAAACTGGAGTCAGTGGGAACTGTAAACCTTTATTATCTTTTATCCCTACAAGGGACAATCTTGAGATATAGATGGTTTGCTATGTAGGAAATAGTCTTCCAGGACAAATGAGCACAGGGAATATTCAAGAAACATATCTTCAATAAAGAAATTCTAAATGATTTACTTCATGAAGAAAGAAGATAATCAAGACATGATCTCAGATGCAAGACAAAAAGGTGAGCCACAGCTATGGCAAACAATGAGTAAATGTGGAAAAACCATGTCTATATCAAGATGAATTGGTCTCTAATTTCTAATATTAGAAACAAAAATGGAAGAGTGGACAATGGAAGGACAGACAAGACTGGATAAAAAATGTTAAAGCTTTCTAAGGTCTATTTTCTTTAGGAACAGAGTGAATGCTGCTTAACTTCAGGCTTCATGAAACTAATACAGTTTTCACTCATGGACAAGGTGAGTATTTACTGCCCCATTTCTTAATTGAGCCACTGAGAAATATTGAATATCAGAGTAAGTATATAACAAGTTTTCCCTAATACATAATTTACCAAGGAATATTCAAGAACCAGTCCCAAGCTTGGCATTGTGATGCATATTCTAGGTGAATAAGGCACAAAAGTTACAAATTCAAGCCCACCCTGAGCTACTTAGTGAGTTAGCATGACACTGTCTCTAAATAAACAAATAGTGTCAGGCAGATAGCTCAGTGGAGTAAAGTGCCTGCTTAGGCAGACAGGGGGATCAGGGTTCGATCCCCAGCATGCCATACCAGCCCCACCCTCAGGGCTCCCTGAGATGGTGATTGAGACTGGATATGGTGTTGCATGCCTATAATCCCAGCACTTGGGAGGCTGAAAACAGGAGGATCACTACAAGACCAGTCCGTGTAGTGAGACCCTGTACACCCTGTACTAAATACAAAAATAAAAATAAGTAATAAGTAAACAAATAGGGATGGGGAAAACAAAAATGAGGGGTGGAATGTAGTTCAACTGACTTCATTCCCCAGTACTGCCCTTTGATACTTCAGTCAGATTAAGGACAATCCTTGATGAGGACATTTAACATAATAATATTGTTTCCAAAGTGACTGACCACTGTCCTATGGCAAAGAATGGAGTGGTGCTATATTTCAATCTAATCAGAGGAACTGTGAGTTCTACCCATATTGCTTAAATATATTGGAAAGCACCAAAGATTTGTGTGTCTCATGCCTAAAAGAGTTAATACAACCTGTGTTAGAAACAACCACATGGAGATTCAAACTATAAGAAGCTGGTAGAAAGTACTGGATTCCTAAGGGCAATACAAGAAAAAGAAACTCTATGGAAAATATCACACTGTGAAAGTTAAAAGAATATCTTTTGAAAGTGGAAACAAAAAAAATAGAACTCCAAAGGAAGCAATAATCATGAGAGATATTATGATTGTCTGTAAAGAAAATTAAAATAAATTTCAAGCAAGTAATTATTCTTAATAAGACAGTTTAGTAAAGTTAAAAACCTACCACAATACAATAGTAGTTGACAACATGTGGATATTTGAAAAGATGCCACTTAACATGACATGAGATTATGAAGCACGTGGGCAGAAGTTAAATAAAAGGGAAATCCTGAGAAAAATACAAAATATAACCATTGGAAGGCATTAACAAAGAGTTAAGATATGCCAAGAGGTATTCACAAATAAGAGTATAATTTTTCACTAAATTAATCTATAGCTGCTATAGAAATTTATGAAAATCTAAACAAGTTTAAAGACATTTAAAACTGATTCTAAGCTTATTACTGAAGAACAACTGACCAATAGCCAAAACACTTCTGAAGAACACAATCTACAGAAACTCATAAGACATATCATATGATATGATTTTCTGTGTTGCATAAAATATAATAATTATTGGGCTGGGGAGATAGCTCAGTGGTATTAGACCTGCCTGGCAAACACAAGGTCCTGAGATCAAACCCCATTGCTGATATATATGTGTGTATATATATATATATATATATATATATATATATATATATTCATTATCTTAAGAGCATGATTATAATCTCTCATATTTAGAAATAATATATATACATATATAAATATATAGAGAGAGACAGACATATAGATATATAGACAGAGAGATGGACGGATGGATGGACAGAAGATGGATAGATAGATAGATCAATTACTCTACTGTACTTTGAACATATAAGTAGGTTGAAAGATTTGAGTAACAAGATAAAGAGCCTAGAAACAGATTCATGCTTAAATGAAAACATGGAGTGTATAACCAAACACCATTAAAAATTGAGGGAGAAGATTGGAATCTTGATCATATGTGCTAAAACAAGTGGCTATTCATATGCAGAAATAAAATTGGATTCTTTCCTTAAAACAAAATATTAACTCTATATAGTACAAGAAATTATACATGGAAAAGAAAACCTTAAACTATTTATAAATATAAGAGATTATCATCAAGCTATTAAGATAATGAAAAACTCATTAAGCAAGATCAAAATATACCAATCACTTGGACTTATCCAAAAATAGCATATAAGCAAAAGAAAATAGAGCAAAAGCGTCACTGTCTTTCTGAACAGCACACCTTGAGGTAAGAGCAACAAAGTGAATGATGCCTCGAAAAGAATAACCACTGCAGTGAAGGTCTTGAAACCTTGGAATTTTAAATTTCATTTCAATAAATGTGATTTATAGGTCAGATAATAATACTTTAGTACTTTAAGTATGAAAATGTTTAGAAGGCTTGAAGATCTCTGAGGAATAGGAATTTAGGCTGACCCATGTCCAAATTTTTCTCCTCATAGCATGGAAAACACTCTTTGAATTTCTCTCTTTAATCCCCCCTCCCCCCATACATACACAAACACTGCAATAGAGAAGGCAAGCAAGAAAAGCCTTGAGCATGTGTGGATCCTAGTTTTGCTGGCTCCTTCCTTTAGATATGGTGAGGGGTTCTGCCTGTCTCTATACAATGTGGGTGGTACAGTCACAGGGATGGTTGCTCTGTTCTATAAATAAAGTCCAATTCAGAAGGAAATGGTTGAAGTTGTATTATGGTTTCAAGTCAAAGGTCCAAATTTATCCACAATAGAACTGATCTTGCTGTGATATCTGACCTATATTTCCAATTTATTCAAAACAGTTGTGGAAGAACTGGAATGTAGTTCACTGATAAAGTGCTTAGAAGGCTCCAGGTTCTATCTCAAGAAAAAAAGGAGAAATTTTTAAAGAACATGAAAGTAGTATGACTGATTACTCAACATAAGATCATAACCCTTAAAGACTCATCAGGGTTTTTTATTTTAAAATGAACAAAAATTTTTAAAAACTATACAGAATTTTGAAATAAGATGATAGAAAATTAATAAAAGGGCCCCTGCCCCCAAGCTCACTGAACAAGTGAGAATTTTTGTGATTCAGTATGGAGACTCCTCACAAAAGTAGGACTGGAAATCCCATTCAAGCTGGCTATCCCCCTACTGGGAATTTTCCCTGAGGAACTAAAAACATCATATCATATTGATATACATGCACCTATGTTTATAGTAGCACAATTTGTGATAGCAAAATCTTAGAAACAACCAAGATGACCGTTACATGAGGAATGGTTGAAAATCATGTGGTATTTCTACACAATGGAATATTACTCAGCTATAAAGAATGATAAACTTGAAGCATTTATATTGAAGTGGATGCCACTTGAACATATACTCAAAAGTGAAATGAACCAGACACACATGTGCAAATATTGTATAGTCTTCTAGTATAAGAAATCAAAAGAAAAATACAAATAGAAATGTAAAACAACCACTAAAAAGAAGTTAGTTAGACAGATAGGGTAAACTGAACTGCATATGTTGGAGGGTACTAATCAGCTTCCCTTCTGGATGGTTAGCAACATAAGTTCACAGATAAAAAACTGGAGAAATGGAAGGTCTGCAAGGTCAGCCAACATTTTGGCCCTGCCTTTCAAGGTCAGTGAAGATTCAGGACATAGGAGAACCTGTACTGTAACATCATGGAACTCAGCTGTGCCCCAAATTTTCTGATCAAGGAGATTATGGAGCCACAGAGGAATACAATCAATGATTTATAGTGTGCCTAAGGAGAGTCATATGGAAAGAAAACTTTCTCTCATGCTCTCACAGAGAACAAACTGGTCAAGCAATGGCGTGACTCATCCACATGGCTGATCGACAGAGAGGGAATTTGACTGACCTCATCAGATACAAAAGTGCCATTTTTTGTTATATGGGTCTTGCTTTATCTTGATCTTAACCATCCAGCAGAAAAATATAAAAATGAGATATATAAAATAAGGCCATAACAATAAGATGAGCTGTAAATGGCTCTAGTCAACAACTTCTTCAGATAACCCACTATTATTGTGGACTGCTTGACTGTGTTTGATTGTTTATTTGAGTTCAGGCACCTATAATAATTGAATGACAATGGAGTGCCCATCTTTCACAGGACTAAACAAAAAAGGGGGGATACAGAGGGAGAACCATTCTGTGTTTGTATAAATAGTGCAGTTAGGATAAATATGCAGTACTTCTCCATAATTCTATGAGAAGAAAAATTTGCACTAATAGTGCTTGGACAGGATATTCTGTTGGCTTCTTGTACTATGGACAACCACTAGGAATATACCAATGTAGAAAGTATTACCTATTGAAAGTATACTCTAATTCAGCTTTAAAAAGTAAGTATACAGCTACATTAGAAGCAAGTGCTCTAATAGTATTTGTAAGTAGAATATCATGTATGCAACTTGTACAACAAAAAGCCACTAGGAAAACAATATGCAATGTATTAATTGTTGAATCTGTCCTACTGATTTGATTTGAAACTGTCTCATTGCTATTTGTTCTTCAATAAAATTAAATTAAATTAAAAAAAAGAAAGAAGAGATGTGTGAGGGGACAGGGAATGGGAGAGGGGATAATGAAAGTGAAAATAATTAAAATATGCTCTGTGTGTGTACTAATAAGAAAAGAAAATTAATAAAAGTTTTTATATTACATACTCTTATCTTCATTTTTTATTTTTTAAATAATTTTATTGAGAAATAGCAATGAGACAGTTTCAAAATAGGCTAGTACGACAGTTTCAGTGATTTATACGTTGTATATTGTTGTGTTAGTGGTTATTCATTGTACATGATGCAGCATGATTTCCTGTCCAAACGCTATTAGTACAAATTTTTATTATATTTATATTTATTTACTTGATCTAAAAAAGATTTCAAAGAACAGGCTTCCTAAGAATGTTTCATCAAGGCAGAGTTGAGATGATAACTTCTAAGAGAGATAATTTAGTTTGAACTTCCCAATATCTAAGAACTTTTCAGTAACTGGTTTTACAAGAATAATACATTTACTTTACCCAGAAATTTTCCACTGAAGACCACTAATCCACAGAAACAGAAAACAAAAATCATTCTTGTAGTATCTGTGGCTTCTAATGCCCTTCTAACTGTAAGCCTCAGTGAAATTTTTAGAAACGCAGACTTAAAAGTAACTGTCATTTTAAGATTTCAAAGAACACCAACAATACAGATGATTACAACTAATATCCTTGCATTCCAAAGCAACTTTAAAATTTTTATACTATTTCTTTTTACCTTCAGAATCCCATAGGAAACTTCCTGCCACAGTCTTTGATGTGTGACAACTACAAAAACACGAATATTCCTAACACAGAGAGGAATGTTCTTACCTGAAGAATTAATCATCATTTGAAAAGGTTCTGAAGACTGACTCACACTCCTTAGATAGAACAGAAATCAAAGTGTATGTGTAACTTACTTTGTCTTTCCCAGAATCCTATTTGGCTTTGTTTTCTAAAAATTGTGCTCCAGTTTGTTTTGTTTTGTTTTGAATTGTCCTTTAATAAGAGAGTAGGCTGCAATTGGTTGGTGAAAACTTGTTTTTTATAATCACTTAAAGAGGTTTTGAATCTCTCAATGAAAGACCAAACCAATAAATTAGACTCCTAGAGGCTAGAAACAAGATATAAGTATCTTTTAAATTGTTTAGGTGACTCCAATGTTTGGACAACCTTAAGATCCTACTCTATCAGCAAATACCAGTGTTTCTGGAACTTGAGCATGCTTCAGAAGCCTTTGGAGGCCTCCTTACTACATGTAGCTGAGTTGCAGCCCAAAACATTCTGGTATCTGATAAGTTGGAATAAAACTAAAAATTACCATTTCTAACAAGTTCCTAGTGTTGCTAATACTTTGGTCAGGGGCCAGAGACCACAATGTGAAAGACAGAAATACTTGCATGCTTGTGAACATGATTCTCAAATAGGGAGGCTTTAAGAAACCAGTGAATTGGTAATGTTCCCATAGCATGTAACACAAGCATATCAAATCACTTTCTAGAAAAGATTCCCTCCATCTATCTTTTACACTACTTTTAAAAAGAATTCATACTCCTTAAGACCCCAGACAGTCTTTAGCTATTCAGCCCATTTTAAGTGTTTAATATAATAGCATATCCAAAGAAAATACAAAAGATGTTCCAAAGTTACAATGCTGTGCATGATTAGATTTCTAAACTTCTGTGTAAAATATGTAATTGTTTATTACTATTTTTTGAATATATTTTAATTTTTTTAATTTTTTCTTCATATTATGTAGGGACTTAAAGTTTAACATATCAGTATTTAATGAAAAATACCTGTTCCATGTTATGCCTAAGATGTTTGATATTCTGACAGATTTGTGAGGTCAACACCCTAGGTTGTAGGATAATAACAAAAAACTTCTCTTCTGGAGGGTTAACAACCTAAGTTTATAGACTAAAAATTAGAGAAAAAGGAGGGCTGCAAGGACAGCCAACATTTTGGCCCAAGTCTTTCAAGATCAATGAAGACTCAGGACGTAGGAGAATCTGAACTATAACATCACGGAACTCAGTTGTGTCCCAAATTTTCTGATCAAGGAGATTATGGAGCCACAGAGGAATGTGATCGATGATCTATATTGTGCCTAAGGAGAGTCATACGGAAGGAAAACTTTCTCTCAGGCTTTCACACAGAGCAAATTGGTCAAGCAATGGCCATGACTCATCCACATGGCTGACACCGACAAAGAATCTACAAAACACGGTAAATGGTTCAGGGTAAATTCTGAGGGGATTTGACTGACCTTATTAGATACAGAAGTTACATTTTCTTGTTATATAGGTCTTGCTTTATCTTGGTCTTAACCATCCAGCAGAAAAGCATAAAAACAAAGCATAAGAAGTAAAACCTTATTAATACGCAGAGCTGTAAAAAGCTCAAGTCAACAACTTCTGACATTGCCAGTGTTATGGAAAACTCACTACCATTATGGACTACTGGACTATTTTGGAATATTTTGCTGAATTCACATACCTGTAATATTTAAATGACAAAACTAAACAGAAAATGGGGATACAAATGAATGACCATTTTGTATCTGTATATTCAAAACAGGATAGATATACTGTTCCATTCTCTTAATTCAATGAATAGAAAGATTTATTCTAATAGTGTTTATAAACAGGATGTCATGTCTGCATCTTATACAATAAATAACCACTAAGGCAGCAATGTGCACTGTGTTAATTATTGAAACTGTCCTACTAATTTGATTTGATACTGTCTCATTGCTATTTGTTTCTCCATAAAATTATGGAAAGAAATGATGTTCCAAGGTTTCAACAGTGCTGAAAGAAATGGGTTAAAATAAGACAAATCATACTCAAACTCATCTTACCTTTTAGGGAGAATATATATCCTGATTTCTACCTGTGTTTGAATAAATCACAGTAGAAGATGAATTCCCATTAGTCCTATTCACAATACTCCTCACACCAAACATATTTATCTCATGATTCTTGTAGTTTCTGAAGTCGTACTGTAAATTCCCATTCTCAGTATATTTTTCAAGTATCAAAAACATGGTTAAGCCTACTGCCACTGAGTAACATCCATCAGAAAGGCATGTTTTTGAAAACACTACAGTGTGTCCTCATCTACCTCATTCTCTTAATCCAGCTCTTCCAAAGCCAAAATGAGTGGGAGAGTTAAATATTTTGAAAGAGCTCTATATGAGGAATCATAGCTATTTTACCACCATTTCTTTAGAGGTCACATTGCAGCTAATTGATGGAATGTTAACTTTCCACCAAGTAAGCTGCACACAAGAACTATACACACCTCATGAGGTGGGCTAACTGCTTGTCTTATTTTAGAGAACATCATTTTTGTGTCTGTCCCAGTATAAAAGACCCTTTGAAGCACAAGCACATGTCTTTATTCTCATCCCCTTGATCACTAATCTTACTTTATCTTTATATATTATTAATTTTACCCAGAAGCCCTGTTTCTAGCAATGCCAAAGTTACTGTCAAACAAAACATTACTCAGTCAACAAACATACCTGGTCATCCTCAGAACTAAGATAGACAACAGAACCACCATACCCTGGTGAAAGCATACCTGGGATGATATTTCCAGATCCTATCCTTGTGATAAAATCAAATATAAAAATCTCACCATTTCATCCTGATTGTACACTCTTCTTTTGGTCATGCCTACTCATCTCTTGCAGTATTTTAATAAACTATTAACATTTATGTACTCCTTGTCTCTTGGTAAATTTCTTTACAACCTATGGCACAAGCCTCTTACATGCCATTTCTTGCGTGGTATTCAAAACATCAAGGCACTCTTTTCCTACTGGAACCATGGACGATATAGAAGAGAAGCAAAAGAAGATTCCTGCTGTAACAGAAACCCTTAAGAAAAGCAAAGATATTTCATGGAGTTGAAGACAAAGTGCTTAAGAAAGAAGTTTGCCCAGAAGATGCTTTGCAAGGTGAGGAGGAAACTCATCTATGAAATAATCAGACATTATCAGAAGTACACACAGATGTACAGAACTGAAATCCAAATGGCTAGGATGGCAAGAAAAACTGCCAACTTCTATGTCCCTGCAGAGCCCAAACAGGCATTTATCATCTGGATCAGGGGTATCAATGATGTGAGCCCAAAGGTCTGCAAGGTGTTGCAGCTTCTTTGCCTTCGGCAAATCTTCAATGATACCTTCATTAAGCTCAACAAGCCTTCAATTAACATGCTGGGAATTGTGGCACCATACATTGCATGGAGTACCCAAACCTGAAGTTAGTAAATGAGCTAATATACAAGCATGGCCATGGCAAAATCAATAAGTGAATTGTCTTGACAGATAATTCATTGATTGCTTGATCTTTTGGTAAATATGGAATCATCTGCTTGAAGGATCTGATTCATGAGCTCTATACTGTTGGGAAATGATTCAATGAGGCAAATAACTTCCTGTGGTATGCAATTTATCATCTCCATGAGGTGGAATGAAGAAAAAGACCACTCATTTTGTGGAAAGTGGAGGTGCTGGAAATAAGAAAGACCAGATCAACAGGCTTATTAGAAGGACAAACTAAAGTATCTACCATGGTGATTTTATCATTTGTTCAGTAAATAAAGTATCTGCTTCCAAATTGAAAGGAAAATTAAGGCAACCACAACAGTGTAACTGAAAACACTCATGAAAGAGGATTTCCAGAATTACTTCAGAAAAGTGCTCAAAGATAGGGGGTATATATTGTTTTCTTATTGGGACTAATGGAAATGTGTCCTTTAATGTAATCATTTCTAAAATTGAAACATTACTGTAAATTCATGAACCCAGGTTCTTAACACATAACCATTAATTTCATTTTTAAGTAAATATCTCTTGTTTGAAATGGACAAATCAATTCAACCTATTAACCAGGATCTTTAGAAACTCTGAAAGGAAAATGTGAGCTGCATCTGCTTTTCCCATATGTTTTGATCCTTGATAGTCCTTTAGTGTTTTGGAGACTTCATTACTGAAGAACAGTAGAAACAAAAAATTTACTTACTCTTGCTAAATTTGCACAATGAATCTCAGCAACCTGGTCACATCTTTCAATCTCTTTGCAAGCTATTCTGGCCTGGAGTTTCAAATTCATGCAATTTTCCTGGTTTTGACAATTCTCGGGCTGTTTCAATACCCAAACCCAATGATTAGAGTGCCAAGACCATTATTTTCTTTAAATTCAAAAGGAAGCCTTCCATCTTTTCTACTTTATATTCAACATTTGCTGCCACATTCTCAATGTCTTCAATGCCTTTCACAGTCTTCTTTCAAGTTGGGAGTGAGAAATTAATGAAATTCAAGCGAAAAAAGCAATCTCATTCCTGAGGAAAAACACAGTCCTTCGTTTTACCTAAAATTGAAACCCTCAACTCCTTTTCCTTGAAAACATGTTTCTCAAAGTGTATTCAACATCACCTTCATTCTATTTTGGATAAAATGAGAAAAATATGTGAAATGCTAAGAAATTCACAATCCATGGAAGAAATATAAGTGTTGGCTATTATTATACCCAGAGACAGGCTACTATATGATTCTCTTCCACAATGATTCAAGAATTGCTAAGCCTCCTTATAACTGGTCCAAAAGTAGTGCACCGTAATTAGCAGTTCATCTGGCCCTCACTCCAGAAGTTCATAGGGTTGAGGTTGATAGAGACTTAACACTAATTACTATTTCATGATCTGGACTTCATTGTGCACCTTAGTTGAGCCAACAGAGCCTTTTATTTAAGGGTTGATCCTTGATCCTACCTGGAATTCTATTATAAACAAATTGCAAAGGAAGGAGGCATCTAATTCAAGTCTCTTATTCTATACATGAGACAAAATAATCCAAAGGCATAAATTGACTTGCTTAGTGTTTCCCGATTACTCAGTCAAGCAGGAATTCTCACAGCCTTGGAGAAGCACAATTCACAGCACTGTGATGATTTTCAATGAAATACATTGATAGTAAGCAAAATGGTTAGTGAGTAGGTGGATAGTTGGAAATTTTTACACAATATTTAAGGACATCCATGAGACACTGACCCAAACACAAGATTTTGTTGACAAATCTTATAATAACAAAGTCTTCAAAGTATTTCCATCTGTGGTAAAGTAGCCCTTACACCCACTAATAATTCAAAACTAAGCTCAGCAAATACAACAGAGAAGAAACCTGATCATTAGTGGAAACTACTGCTGTCAGCACTAGTAAGAGTAATTAACATCAATGTTTAAGTTTTTTGCTTGCTAAGTAATTGGCAAAAAATTGTTTTTCAAAAAATAACTTTGTGAGGAAATTATCCAGCCATCCCATAACTGCACTTTTCTTCTGTTGTTCTAAACATCTTATTTGCCAGGAAAACTAAAGCATAAAAGATGTAAGAAATAGGTTGGGAACTCAGGGAGCATGGTGCAACATTTTTTACAGTTTGCTTTTTTTATTATAATACATTTTTCCATTTTTAATTAAATGAATGGAATAGCCATGTAGCCTGTGAGATTGTATACAGTTGCCAAATAAAGCAGCAGAAATCTCCCTTGATAATGTGCTTAGAGAAGACTGCTCTGCTATCTTTTAAATAGACACATTTTCTTCACTTATCTTGTTTTGAATTTGTACAGGCTTATAAAATCACAACAGATGTTTCTTGTGGGTACTGGGTGCCAAATAAATTATACATCAGTTTCCTGTTCGTTTTTCTTTCTTAGCAGTCATCAGAATCTTGTGAGCTCCAAATTGAGTAAGACAAATTCAATGGGTTTTTTTTTCTTTCCTTTCTTCACCACTATATGGAGAAGGAAAGGCCAAGCCAATGACAGTAAATTGAGCATACAGGATATGTTCTTATTTGTTGTAAATTAAAAAGACGGATGATTATCTACCTATCTCACATTACATCAAAATGTTCCAGTTCAGCATACCAGTAGACCAATGAGAATTTAGTTTGTATCAGGTACAAAGTGAGGCTCTATGCAAAACAGAAAAGGATGAGACACTTAGTTAATTTCCTTGTTGCTGAGACAAAATGTCCAACACTCACAAGTTAAAGAATGAAGCGCTTATTTCAGCTCAACATTTGTGGAGATCTCAGTCCATGGTTGGCTGGCTCCAAAGCAGAGTGGCACAGCCAGAGGGGCATTACGAAGAGTAAGTGGTTCGTGCAGTGCAGGGTAGGGAGAAGACAGCTAGCAGCAAAGTAACAAAGCAGCCTCCTGTTTCAGTCCTTTCATATTCCATCCAGACTTTCGGGTAGTATCATTCAGATCTATACTAAACCAATTGATGGATTATTCTATCTTCCCTTAATCCCAGCATCACAGCCTTTATTCTCTTTCACACACCTAGATCACAAGAAGGCCCACCTATGAGTGCCTGAGCCTTTGAGGGGACATGTACGTACAAGCCTTAACAGACATCATCACTAATAAGAAAGGCTACTATCCCAAGTAACAAATTTAAGCATAGCAATAGATAAAGGAAATCAAGGAATTCTTCTCTCCTGATTTCTGAAAAAAAAAATTTAAGTAGAGTTTTAGTTCTGAAGAAAAAGCCCCCCAAAGCTTTTTATAAAAAACATCCTACAAGCCAAACTTTATCCAGTTAAAAAAAAAGGTGTAGCAATTTGAGATATGAGGCAGAAAATACCAAAATTCAGCAGTGACCCATGAGTTAAGAAAGATAACAATGAGGGCCAGCCAGATAGCTCAGCAGATTAAAGTGCCTGGTTAGGCAGAAACAGGGACTAAGGTTCAATCCCCAGTGTGCCGTGCTGGCCCTGCCCCCCAGGGTGTGCTGAGAGAGCAACTGAGATTGGGCATAGTGGCATGCACCTGTAATCGCAGAGCTTTTGGGAGGCTGAAAACAAAAAGATAACTTTGAAATAAGCTCTGCCAGCTTCCCTCATCACTCCAAGAGATAAACAACAGTGTGAATGAAGGGGTCTCAAGAAAGACTGGTTTACTAATGAGACTAAAAGTGCAGTAGCCTGGCTGCTCTAAGAGAATGTTAAGCCTCCTCTGGATCCTGGCCCCTGAGAAATGATTTTGATAAATCGTGGCTAAATGGTTGTAATTTCAAGTAGCAGAAGAAAATGGGCTACTTTATAAATGGATTAACACTGTCCTTTTTCAATGAAATCATATGAAGGAGGAAACACTAAGAAGTGACAAATGGCAAACAAGCAAGGAAATGGCGGATCAAGGGCCAGGATAGTCCCTGAGTGAGTGAAGATAAAACCAAAATACATGCAAGACTGGAAATATACCTTTGGTGAAAGAATTTCTAGACATCAAACTATGAGGTACTAAATGGCTCCTTTGCTCTTACTAACCACCAAAGCCAGGAAACCTTTTGCCCAACTTATAGAAAAGTGATGAATTTCATAAAGACGGACACACTAAGAATTGGAAAATTGTTTCAAATGTGTCCTTAATATCCAAGATGTCTCAGTGTTTGCAATGTATGTCCTATTTTTTAATTTTATTTATTTATTTATTTTTGCAGAACCTTGAACTCAGGCCCTTGCGGTTGCCAGGGAAGCGCTTATTCCACTGAGCCATCTTCCCAGCCCCTGTATGTCCTATTTTTAAAACTGCCCACACGGTAGCCTGAGGAGCACAGACCCTTGTTACTTTTCCACCTCACTATTCAAGCAATCTCAAATCTCAAGATCCACCGTGTTTGTTATTTATTACTACACAGATGGTGACAATGTGAGAGCATAGACATTATCATTGTTAGTCTGACCTAGGTTTTTCACGCATGACTATGGCCTGTCCCTATTACTTCTAAAACCGATTTGTCACTATTCAATGCAATGTGTAAATTGGGGCAGTGGCAATTGAAAAATCTCTTGCTATTCACCATGAAATTGTTTTTTCTAAAGCGTGTTCTTCAATGGAGCTCTTTTCTGAAAGTGGCCCATTGTTTCTTAAATTCTAACCATTTTATTCCAACAAGTCAAAGGAGCAATAGGCCAATACATAGCTTTGTACAGAGCTGTTGAAAACACAGTCTCATCCATTTCCCTGGCATTACTTGCCCTCCACAGCTCTCTGGACATCCTAGCAGCCCAGGCTGAGACTTTCCTCAGTTCTAGTACTTGCCCACATTTATCTGCTAGTCCAGAAAAAAAATAGGTGGGCTCCCATATTGTAACTGGGGTTTCCTTGACAATCAGCCATCCTTATGTTCTTGAATCTTCCATACCAACCCAGACTCAGGACAATACCTGATCACATCTTCAATATGAACCGCAGTTTCCCTGCCATCACTCTTATTTTCCACAGTCCAGTCTGCCTTGCTTGGTTCTCATTCTTAACCTTGACCACTGTAGAACAGAAGCTCCAAGCTAGGATGAGTACAGAGTCAGACTCTGAGACTCAGTGCTCCATTCACCTTTATACACTGAGTACTTCAGGCTTAATGCGGCATTCACTCTTACACACACAAAAGTGCACACTTTCCTTTGGATAAGACTTAAGAGTGAGTACCTGTTTAAATAGTGTGGAATAATTAAGCTTGATTGTGTCAACTTGATTGGCTGGGTTTGTCTGGTCAGGTCATGGAGTCACAGAGCCATGACTTTTGTGTCTATATCTGCTCCTTTACTCTCCTTTCTCTGACACTGTTATCTTGTTCTGCTTCCTGAGCACCATGAGCTAAGCATCTTAGCTCCACCCCACCATCTCACTAATATATCCATCTGCCTTGGAGCCATTTTGACCATGGATGAAACCATGAGCCAAATTTCACCTCTCCTAATTTAAACTATGAAGGGCAGACATTGTGTTTCAGGAATATGAAAGTTGACTAATATATATATCCTGAGTATCTCCTTTACAAGACATTAATGTGAACTTCTCTGAAATGACCTTAAACATCTCTGGATGCCCAGAAAAAAGGAAAGAACAGAATTGAGGTTACCTTAGGTTCTTTGATGAATTGCAAAATTTCTAATATGGATCTCTAAAGGCTTCCAAATATAACAGGTATGACTACTACAATACTGTGTAATAAATCACCAAAAGCTTTCATAGCTTTAAAAAGACACAACAGGAGTTGCCTGGAACACTGCACTTCAGACTGAACTGTGTAGCACATCTCTGCTCCTCATGTCTCTCATTCTCTTCCTAGGATTACAAGGTAAGCATTAGTATGTATCTCTAGTAGAGATGGCATAAGTATCAAAGAATAAAATTCCACTACGAAAGGACACTACATCCTTGCCTATGTTGCAGTTTAGCCAAAGCAAGTTACATGGCCAAGCCCAGGATCAAGGAACAGGGGACAACTTTCATTTGCAATAAGATAGGACAAGATTTCAAATGTTCATGGCAAAGAACATAATTGCATAGAGGAAGGAAAATTTGGGTCAGTCAATCTACCAGGAATTATAAAAATTGTGAAGATACTATTCAAAATAATGTTCACTATTGAGTATTAATTATGTGCTAAGAATGATATATTTCCTCTCTCATTTGAGTCCTTAAGACCAACCTTGTAAGATAGTTGTAATCAACTTCAGTTCCAAAAAAGGCATGAGACCCAGAGAAACTAAGTAATGAGCCCCACATCACAGTGCTAGTAAATACAAGAGCTATGATACAAACTCAGATGCATTCTATCTTAAACCCTATATATCTTCATACCAATAAGGTTCTTATGACATGTATTTAGCTTGGAAGCAAAAATACTTGATCTTTTGATATGAAGAACGAGTATGAGGGGTAGTATGCTAGATAATTCATGGATAGAGTCCTAGTGGCTGTATATTCTACAGCAGTAGCTGTTAAGAGCATCCCAGAACAAACAGAATCAGAAAGTCTAAATTAAAAGTATTTGGGAAGAAGTAATAGGAACAGAAAAACATAGTAACTTACCAGCACAGTCAAAGGTCAAGTCTAAAGCTAAGGACAAGTGAGCCAGAGGTTAGGAGTAAAGAAACACAAGAAGCAAGAAATGAGATGGGGCTACAACAGATATATTAGTTTGGGCCGTCTAGATAAGCTGCTACAACTAATGATCCAAAAACAAAATGGTTCAACACAAAAGAATTTAATTTATCTTAGTCATGTCAGAGTCCAGGAAAAAAAAAAACATATTTAGGGCAGAATGAAGAATAATTGGTGTATAAAAGGCAATTATTTGGGAAACTAGGTTAATTATGATTCTGCATCCTTCAACACATGGCTCCAGGTCAACACTAGGTACCATCATCACCATTAGCTGGAACAAAAATATTGTCATAATGGCATGTGAATAAGTGAGCATATTGGACCATATTTGAAATTTCTACTCAAATTTTATTGGCTCTAACTGAGCCCCATGAGCTCACTAAAGTACAAGGAAAACCAGGAAAGGCACCAAATCTGTGTTTTCCAGTGAGTGGTGATAGATTTCAGTGACTAGATAATGGCTTGTGCCACCAGAGAATTACAAACATGTGCATTGATTGAATCACCCAGAATCCTAGATAGCTGAATTAAACAAATGATCCAAATGGGCACAGTACAGTTTCTCCTTGTGGTAGATCACTGCTTGGTGTTAATTCATCTTATCTCTCTGCATCTATACCATGACAATAAGTACATTTTAAATAAATGTCTCTCTCCTCTGACTACTATTTTGGTCACGTTATTTGCTTTGGCCAATAAAATGAGATAGATGTGATAGTATACAGTTTCAAATACAGACACTGAGTTTGTGTTTCTGCCTTCTCTCTTGTGGCATTGCCTTCACAATAAAAAGAACATGCTCATGCTATCCCACTGATCCCAGGAGGAAGATGAGAGACACATAAGGCAGATCGGAATTGCTGCAGCTGAATGTAGCCCAGATCAGCTGATACCCAAGCAACTCACAGACTTGTGAGCCAAGTGGTCCCACTGATTTCCCTTGTGTTCATTTCGCTTTCACTATCTGATCTTGTGTTGTTTGTTATATAGTATTACTGTGGCTATAATTAGCTGACATACCAACCCAGTCCCATCCCACCCCCATCAATTGCTGCATAGCCAACAGTACCTTCAGACATTGCAGACAGCCTGTGAAGTGAGCTACTTCAAGCTAAGTGTCCTGCTGATTTTCAGATAAAACCAAATGTGATTTGCACTGTATAATCCACAGAAGCATGTGATGCACAAAAAGGGAGACAAACATTCTTCCCTGCCAGCTGATTAAGAACACAATCTTGCTAACTGCATCATATTCAGAACCTCATGACTTCAAACATGCTCCACAGAAGAAGCAGATGTCATCTTGACAGGATTTCTTTGTTTTCTCAATAGATGCTACAAGAGCTGCCCATGTTCTCTAGAGCAGGCAATTTATCAAGAAATCAAGATTATTCACTGTTTTATTAATACATTGTATGCAGTCATACTGACTTCAAACAAAAGTGCCTTCTGTTTAATTGCTTCTGCCTCTCAGTGGATGGGAGCATTATTTTAGAACAATTGTGTCAGCCCAAAAGTTACCTTGAGTACAAAATATAAAAAGACTACACAAAATGCTTCTATCTATAGTGACATGTCAAAAACTTTCTGAGTTTGACAGTTTCACCTAGAAATCAAAAATAACGTTTTACCTTTTCCATCACCGTAGTATTAATTTTTTCCCCTTTCAGTAGGAAGACATTAGATGGAATGAAGTTGTTGGAAGAATATAGTAAGCCCAGATGCAAATCAGTCTAATTGTTCAACTGTCAAGTGTCTTGCTCGGATCTTACTACATGATCTTCTCTAAATTGCCACCATCTTCCCATTCCTACTAACAAGTCATTTGTTTGTGAAATTACCTTTCTGGATCATTAAATACATCAAGCAAGGGTGTGACCTCTTTGAGAGTGTCAGGGGAAAGTTTGAATCATCTTGTACATTTTTATAGCAAATAGAATACACCTGTCTGACTTCCAACTGGTGGGAACATAGCCCCAACCAACGCACTTTGAAAATCCTTTTGATGTTTAGTGCCATGCTTCCCACATACTGCTCCCATCACTAACTGTGCATGGTAAGTGTTCTAAGCCAAGAAGGATCTATTCCGAGGAACACAGACTACCTCTGATAGCCAAAGCTGCCTGGGGGACATCCTGACAGCCCTAAAATTTTTCTTTGCCCTGAACAGTAGTCTAGGATGCCTCCATTCAGCCTCTTTGGTCCTTTCAACTCAGTTTGCACTTGCATTGTGGTCTGATGGCTGTACCAGGCCTTTCCAGACTCTTCCCAATTTTCTCTCAGAATAATTGCTCCTATTAACACACACACACACACACACACACACACACACACACACACACACACACAGCTTTTCTGGATGTCTGCTTCTTCGAGAATTCAGACTTAAACGTTTTTACATAGAATGGGTAAGGGATTGAAGTCCCTTGGACAGCCCAGTCTATCTTGAGAGTTAACTGCCTCCAGGAGAATGGGCATTCTGCTCTTAAGAAAACCTATTCTTAGATAAACTCAGTGACTTTCCTGACTGTGCTAACATTGCTATCTGCTTTTACATTATAAGTGATATAATGCTAACCTGCCCCTTTGTTATTATCATAATAATAAAAGATACATATAGTCATCCCATTTACTTCCACGTTTAAACATGACCTACACTCTCTGAATATGACCACATATCTCATTTATTTCCCTCTCTTTATGCTCTGACTACTTCTCAGAGAAGTGTATACTTCAGTTGATGGGAGTGACAGGTTAAGGAAAATGTAAGGGCTGGCAATACCTGAACAATTGGTAGCACTTGCTAAAGCTTCAATGCACCTTCAAAGCTTTGAAAATTTATTTACAGACAACAAAACTTAAACTTCTTTCCCATATCTCACTCTTTTATGGGAACCAAAGTCCTTTACATCTAGTCCCAATTAATTAATCTTAGTCTCTCCTCCCACTCCTGTCAATTTCCAATACTGCTTTCCTGGCATCTCCTTTTTTACTAATTCAAAAATAATTAAAATGGCATTTTAAGACTAAAATCCCCTTCCTTGTGTGTTTACAATAAGAACAAGAAGTGCGTGGGAAGAGGAAGGACGGAACTGACTTGCTAAGTAAGAAGAGAAAGAATTTGCAACTGAACACTACCCAACATCTACATACTCCACTCTTTTCCAGCATGGCAGCTGATTACTTCAACACAGTGGGTTTTTTCCCATTTAAGTTTCCACTGACTGTTGGTTTCTGTGTCAACAGGGAACTGGTTTCAAAATGAGTTTTAGTTAGCAAATTGCAGAACAGCATTTTTTGTCCTAACATCTAGGACAATGACTAAAATATGCTAATGTTGATTTACCTAACCAATGTTCAAGAGCACCAAGAATAAAATCTCTTAGGAAGGACATCATCTTGAACCTTTCCCTAGCCCTGAGAACTGGGATGCTATAAAGCCAATCTACTGAAATTTGATCTGCCTATGACTTATTCCTCTGTCCAGCTGACATGTTCCTTCGCTCTCCATTTTGAATAGTATATGCTACCCTGAATTTCCAAATAACTGTTCTATTATGCGCCCCAGTACTAGACACCTATTATATCTTCTCCCTTTTCTTTGTACCAGGAATCAAACTTAGGACCTTGTGCTTGCCCTGCAGGAGCTTGTGCCACTGAGCTATACTCCCAGTCCACTCCCATTGGTTCTTGACTTTTCCACCTCTCTTTCTGATCTGTACCAAATTTGATATTTAATCTGTGATTATTCATCCTCTTAGTGGTACAAGGCATTACAGCATCATTCCAAGCAAATGGCTCCAGATAAAAGTGGGAATAGACTAGGATTACATTTCAGCACCATCCCTCTCCTTCCTTAGAATGTTAGCTAACAACCCTGAGAAAATCTGCTGTATCTCTTAAGACCCAACTATAACACAGGTCATCTGTAAATGAGACCTTAACATAGAGTGTAGATCCACCAATGTTAGAGAACACTTTAGAGAGGTTTTTCCTTATTGGAACACTTATCAAAGAAATATTATTTCTTCAAAATGTGACCCATTTGAAAGTAGATCCACATGTCATTAAGAAATGCACATTATAGAAACTATTTCCATGGTCAAGCGAGTCTTAGAAACTATGGCTTAAACAAAGTTAGGTAATTTTCTTCACCACGGGACTTCTTAGAACCTTACTGAACTAAGAGGAATTATGAATCACCCAGAAGAAAATACAACATGAGACAGTACTCAAACTTGTTCAACCATAGAATTGGTTTTTATTGTTGCTGTTTAAATGAAGATCTATTGATATCCTCTATAACCCAGCATTCAAAGGATCATGGTTGGGAAGTACTAACCAAACATAATGTGGCTCAGTCACAGATTACATGGAAAGTAAAAATGATAAAAGACAGTATCCCAAGTGACACAAATAAATTTTGGTCCACACAGGAAATTGATACCATGCTAGATTTTCACATTTCTAGCAATTATATTTGAGTACAGTGACCTTGAAAAGTTACAAACTTATCTCAGTCATGGTTCCTTCATTTATGACAACTGGCCATAAGGATAGATCTCTCCACTCTAGTTCCCTGACCTATAAGAATTAATGGAGCCATTCCTAAGGAGTGATGTGAATTCCTTGGAGAAAGTCTCTATGTAAATATAAGGTCTTGTCATCTTAAATGCTGTGATTTATGCCCTGAACTATACAGTGACAGCCATGCAGAGAGCACCTCCATTATTTTTCAGAGCCATAGAAGTCTGATCAACACATTAGCCTTTCAGCCACTGTCATTTATAAATAGCACCCTCCTAAATCTTGCCTTTTCATATGAAATTCATGATTTTTTCCTCTGCAAACTAATAAGATGTGGCAGCAGTGTTCCCTTGAAAGTCAGAACTCTTTAGCATTTCAGTATTAATTTTTCCAAACGCTAGAAAAGGTAAGGGACCTGCAACATGTGACACACGTACATTACATTTGCTTACACAATGAAGAGAAGGACAATTTGGACGGTGTGAATCAAGTTTTTGATTATTTATGTAAATTGGCCTGTGAGACCTAATTTTTAAGTGTTTAATTGCATGAAGTAAAAATTGAAGCAAGGTTTCAAATTAGCTTGGCATCAAGATATATTAATTATATCCAGGAATAAATGATGTATTGTGGATATGGATGTGTGACATTTGAAACACTGGGTTTAAATAAACTGTATTTATTTTACTGCAGACTAACTTTCAAATTTTATTTTTATTGACAAATAAAATTTCATGTATTTATAGTTGCAATGTTATGTTTTGATGTATGTTTACAACATGGATGATTGAGTCAGGATAATTAATATTCTGTTAACTCACATGACATTTTCTTCATCTACATTTTAAGACAACTTTGATATCACCAATGCACCATTACTTTGTAGCCATCATTTTGTGCAGTAGATCACTAAGGGTCCAAAGTTTCAGTTAGTTCTGTTTAGTCACTTTTGTTAAAAAGTAAGCTAGAGAAAAAAAGTACAAACAGAAGGATAATCATAAACATAAACAGCGTGTCTTGTTTTAAGTAACAGCAACAGAGATAAGTTGATTGATTCTTGTGAAGTTGACCAACATAGTGTTGATTGTTGTTGGGCTAAGTGGCTAAGGAAATTGTGATTCTGAGAAAAATAGCTGGTTATATTCCCATTACAATTTTTCAGGGATTCTTGGGCTTTGTACCCAATTTATTCCTGTGTTTTTCTTACCCCCAAGGAATTATTTATTAGAGCTGAGCTCTTTCTTCTATATAAGTATATCGTTCCCACCTTAAGCTCTGCCATCTTCATTATCTGTAATCTTTCCTTGGCCCCAAAGGTTTTTTATCTCCTAACTTATAATTTTCCTTTTGCTTCCACTCTATGTGAAGGAAAGTTCTTCAATCTTTTAAAGATAAAATGATAATTGAGGAGTTTGAAGAAAAAACCTTTCTGCCCCTTTAGTTTTTCTTAAAAATATTTACACATGCATGATTCTCCAATTCTGTCTTGTCCTTTCTGCATACAAATGAAAGTATGTATCTTAATATAAAGTCCAAATTATCCCTCAGAAATGAAAGGGTATTAACACTTGTTTTCAAGAAATCTTAATTTTTTCTTGTCTTTTTTCAAAATTTATTTTAAAGAATATAATAATTGATAAGTGGGCTAGCAGCTTAAGCACCTGCCTAGAAAGCACAAGGTCTCTAGTTCAATCCCTGGTACAGCAAAATAATAATAATAATAATAATAATAATAATAATAATAATAATAATAATAATAGATAAGATATTAGAAACAGTGCAATATTGCATAACTATGTGTTAATCTGAGCAACAGATTTGACATTGAAAATAGATGACAGCAACCATTGTTAATTATCTATTCCTGTTTTGACAATTTGTAACATATGTATTGTTGTATGTTGCCCTATTTCTGTCATTTTTTTCTATTTGTTCTGTTTTTCATTTATGTATTTCATAGAGAGTGTCATTACTCAGCTCAGACTTGTAGTGATCCTCCTATTTTCAATCTCCCCAGTGCTGGCATTACAGGTGCGCACCACTATGCCTAGACTGGGTCGTGGGCTCAGCACGCCTGGAGGTGGGGCCAGGGGGACATGCTTCTATTTGTTTTTGCTTCTGATTTTACTCTTCAAAATAAAATAAAATAACTTTTTAAAAAACGAAACGATGAGGTCAGACAGATGGCTCAGTAGAATAAGTGCTTCCCTGGCAGGTGCAAGGGTCTGAGTTCAATTCCCGGTTCTGCCAAAAAAAGAAAAAGAAAAGGAAAGGAGTCTCAATGTTATTTTTCTCAATAAAATTAATAAGAACAAAGAAAAGGAAATGAAGGGAAGCTTAAAACACTCATCCTCTGTCTTTTTTCCTCTGAAATATATACATTAAACAGCCTCCATAGCCTGCAAGAATTTGTGAGATGATATTGGTAAAAATCTGTGGTATTTAGGGAATTTTTAATCTTAAAGAAATGTAGTACACCAAGGGTATATGTAGCTCAGTACTAGACGATTTACCAATATGTGAAAACCTCTGAGTTCAATCCTCAATACTGCAAAAAAGGAGAGATTTCCTGCTGCCATTCACTAGCCAAAGCTGTGTATTTTATAGGACAAAAACGTAAATCTTCCCATGTGATCATTTCATTTAATAACTGGTTGACAATTAGCATATGTGATGCTATAGGAAATTGAGTTTAATCATTTAATTATTTAAATTTTAGTTTCTTGTGATATGTAGACACAGAGGCCTTGATAAAACCTATGATTGGTCAAAAATTCCGCAATATCTATAAAAACCATTAACATTCCCAAAGTTTGCAAGGAATAGCATTCTGTTTTAATGTATTTGTTATGGCTTTGGATCCAAGCAGAATGTTTTTGTCATTTAATAAATGCCTGAATATCTACTAAATGTTTCTATTGGCACCATACCAACCACTATTTATAAAATTGATAGTCAATCCATAATGAAATAGATAATAAATCAGAGATCATGAGCTCCTGACTGTTGTCCCCAATAGTGCCCAGGGCAACTTTACTTGTTAGCTCACAAAGGCACATATGAATTTAATTTGGGCTATGCTAAAGAACAGTGGTTCCATGGTGTCATATATAGCAAGACTTACATAATCTCTCATGAATTCCATAAACACTCAGATATTCTAACTGTATTTAATTAAGTGTTCAAGTGGTATAATCCCCGCATTGTAGATGTATGGGCAGAGTTCTCTGGTCCAGAAAAGAACCACTCACTTAGCACTAAAAAACTGAAAGAAAATGAAGCACTTATTTCCATTGTTATACCTAGTTTCTAGGCAGTGCAGCTCTATTTATCTTAAAATAATGTTATTTTAATTTTAATTTTCTAGTTAGACTTTTGTTACTGTTTAAACTTTAACAATCAAAGTTGTTACCATAAGGCTAAGTGAAATCAATCACAACATAGAAGATAAAATATTACATTATTTCTCTTTTAGGAGATATCTGAAGTATAAATAAAGAGCAAAATAAAAGAAAGATAATGGGAAACAGGTAGATAGACATTTTGGAGATGGAAAAGGGAACTGTGGATGGGGATGTGATATGTACATAAGCACCAATTCCCCAGGATAAATGCAGTCATTATGTTTTGCAAGCATATACTAATAAAACAAAGAAACAAAAAATATGAAAGTTCTTCCACTCTGGCTTCCACTTATAATGTACAGAATTAAACCAAGAATTGTTTTCAGGCTTAAAAAGAAATAGATAAGTAAACAAACTACAAATTGACTACGTTTCCCGGGTCGCTCAGAAAGCTGCAGTCACAGAGCAGCCAAGAGCGAGGGAGGCAAGTATCCAAAGCAACCAGAACTTTCATACATTGCTGGTGGAAAAGTGAAAATGTAGAGCGGCTTTGGAAAATAGTTTTTGATCACTTCTGTTAAAATTAAACATATGCCTAGCTTCTCTGAACTAGCAATTATGCTCCTCGAAATGTCATTACATACAGGTTCACACAAAAACCTGTACATGAATGTTTGTAGAAAATTTTTCATAATCTGCAAAACAGAAAATTACCCAGATGTTTCAATTTGCAAAAACTTTTAGAAAACATGGCATATCCATAAAGTGGCTTACAACCCAGAAATAAAAATAAAAATGAACTACTAGTTTATGCAACAACATGGATGATACTTACATAGGTTTTGGTGAAGAAAAGCAAGATTCCCATGAATACCTATTCCCTGATCACATTTACTCTGAAAAAGATGAAAACTATAGGAATGCAAAGGAGAACAGTCATTGTTAGGGACCAAGAGTTGAGGAAACAGTGACTATGAAGAAGCAGAGTAAGAAAACTTGTGGAGCAATGGAACTGTTTTTCAAGCAACTTTGGAGATGGATGCATCACTGTATTCATTTGTCAAAACTTAAAGAAGTATACCCTGCATAGAGTGAATTTTACCATATGGAATTTTTTTTAAAAGTGTTAGTCAGAATGTGGGAGACAAGATGGAATGTAGCCTATGACAACTTTAACTTTATTATAAATGAATTTTATAACCACCCAAAAGGTGGTGAGGGAAAATGGAGCTTTCAAATGCCATGTTTTGACTGGATGATGAAATGCACAATAATAATAATAATAATAATAATAATAATAATAATAATAATAATAATAACAAGCACATGGACATTACATTATAGTTGAAAAATTTGTTTTGCATGGGTTATGGGTTAACAATTCTAAAACTACTTGTACTTCAAGATTGAAATAAGTAGGGGGCTTGCTGGTCAGCTCAGTTAAACACCTGCTAGGGCAAACCCAGTCAGGCACAGGGGACCACGGTTCGATCCCCAGCTCCCTGTGTCTTACCAGACCTGCCCTTAAGGCAGCCTGAGCCAGCCAAAAGAAAAGATTAAGATAAGTAAACACATTGGATATCATGAAGACTGGGTTTTCACTGTTAGAGAAAAGCAAAAATGATAGTGTTGGATAACAATCCAAAGGATTATTAAATATCCATGAATTCATGCTAATATAAACTTGAATAAATAAACAGAAGAGATAACTCTTCGCTAGAGAAAAAATTTAAGTAACATAGAAGAAACACAGAAAAAAATACATCACTATTGAGAAACTCACAGTAGTAGTTGCTACAGGCAAGATCTCATAGTGGATGGTAACTGTGTTGGTGAAGTTTTAAGTAGAAACAATATACTGCTTATTATCAAAATGTATCTACAAAATATTTAATAAGTTCAAGGAGAAAAATACAACCAGCCCTCTGCACCCAGTTTTCACATCCCCAGATTCAATGAACTATGAATCAAATATATAGAAAAATATTTCTGTAGTAAGCATTGCAGACATTTTTCTTGTAATCATTTCCCAAGCAATACAATGTAGCAACTATTTAAAAGGCTTTTATAATGATCTAGATATTGTAAATAGGAGATGGTTTAGAATATACAAAAGGCATGCACAGATGGTTTGCAAAATATGCCGTTTTATACAACAGACTTAAGAATCCTCAGACATTGGTGTCTGCAAGGAACCTGGAACCAATCTCCCATCCCATACCAAGGGTTGTATGTAGTAAGTTTATAGTCAGGACTACTGGTAGACACCATCTGGCACATTATGTGATCAAGACTAATGTCCCCAGTAATATATATCAGCTTAATTTACTCTGTGATATGATGTATTTAAAAGGCATATCACTGCTCTAGGGTCCTTCTTAAGAATGTATAACCTCATGAGAAAGCATCAGACAAACTCAAGTGCAAGTATGCCATTCAAAATTTTAAAAAATACTCTCCAAAAGTATGAAGACTATGAAAAGCAGCAAATACTGAGGAAGAATAGCAGGTTGGAGAAGATTATGGAGATGCAGTCGATACAGGATCTTGAAGTAGGTGCCAAAAGAGAATAAGGATATTTGGAGGAAAAGTGATGACATCCACACAAGCTCTGGTATCTTGGTTAATAGGATTTTACTAAGGTTATTTTCTTCAATTGTTATCATTGCTGTATGCTTATGTATAGCATAACATGAGTGGGAACTTTGTTAAGAATGTTTGAGAAATCCGTGCTATTTCTGTAACTCATCTGTAAGCCTAAAATTATTTTAAAAAAACAGTAATCACAATCAGGTATAATTTTTAAGCCCTAGTGCCTGACTGCATTTTTAGCCATACCACTCCGTGCTTGTCCCAGAAACTTTATACTACTTAAAGGCACATCCTATTTCCTCTCCCTTTAAGCCTGAGTTTATAACAGCCTCAGCATATAGAATAGACTCAGTATAACTTCAGAATCCAGTTGATAGATGAAATGTTGCTTCTACCTGGATGCCTGCTCACCATCCCACCCCCTTCCTTGCTTCTCAGCCTTGAAATCCCGTCACAATGCTAGGAAAAAGCCTATAATAGGAAAAGAAGTCACATATAGGTGTTTTAGCAGAAAATGCCACCTAATGTCTGGGACAGCTGCCAAACCTGCAAGTCCATATACTTTCACATGATGCTAATGCCCAGCCGTAATGCCGATCCATCAGTCACAGAGCAGCAGAGAGATATACTATCCCCACTAAGCCCTGCCCAAATTGCAGATTTTCATACATTATTACTGTTATAGTTTTAAGCCACTGCATGCCGATGTGATTTGTTATGCAGCAAAGGATTACAACAGCTGCCCCAAACTGAGGTTATTCATTGCTATTAAAAGATATTGGGTACATTCATTACATCCCTGAGAGCAAAGTTTAACCCACAACAGTGAAAAGAAAATTGAAAGGTAGAGTGAGTTTGGTAGCATTGATTGTCATTGTATTACAATAGTGATTTACTCTCCATCAGTGCATTCCTTTCTGAAAGAGATCAATGTGATACAGAGTTATTGGGACATGCCCTAAGGTTATATTAGGTTTGTATTTTGATTGGTCCTATTCTAAGCACATCTATATGAATGTCTATTTGCTCATTTTAAGAGCTAAGTCATCATGTTTGTCAATGAATACAGATCAAAATGGTCAATGGATTCAATATTCCCCTTTCTTTTGTACCTTTAGTCACTCTTTAAATTCAGACCTATATTCTCTTTGCCTGAAACCACACAAATAACCATCATTACTTACAAAACAATGATTTAATAGTAATAGTGGATTTTTTTCTTAAATTTCTCAACTTATATGCTGAGAATTATGATGAAAGCAGAAATTTAAGGCATAAAATAATCAGAAAAATACGTACCAAAGATATTAAATAAGAGATCAATAACCATCTTGGTAATATTTGAGAACCTTTTTACATAGCTCATAAGTCTTAATTTTCCCAAATAAGGTAAACTACTACCAGGATATTTTAAAAACTAGTGCAGTAAATTATAATATCATAACCTGCAGAATGTAAAACAGGGAGTTACTGATGCTTATTTTTCTTCCTGATATAATTGAAGCAGACTAGTTTTGTAGGAATACACATTACAAAATTCTTATGTTCTCATCTACTAGACTAAATGGAATTATGTTTCAGTGTACCTTCTTTAAAGTCAGCAAAACTACCTGAGGTCACATTAATATCTTCTTTCCACTCTTAGAAAAAGAGAAACACGATAACAATTCTATTGGATTTTAGTTATTTATTTTTAATGCATTTGGTACAGGATCTCATTACACAGCTTGAACTCAGTGATCCTCCTGTTTTCAGCCTCCACAGTGTTGGGATTACAGGTATGGGTCACCACATCCAGCTGGCCAGCTCACCATGCCTGTGGGTGGCAGCAGGGTGGGACCATCAAAGAATGTGGTGCCAGGGATCGAACCCCTACCCGTGGCTTGCCTAAGCAGGTGCTTAGTTGGCTGAGCTATCTCATCGACCTGCCTGCTGAATTTTAAGTCAAAAACACCTAAGTTTGAATCCTGATACTCTGTTACCTACTCCAAAGCAAATGCTAATTGTTTTAATTGTACAAATTTATGGGTACTTATGATAATCTGATGCATGTATATATTGTACAATGACCAATCAGGATAGTTAACATTTCTACCTCCTTGAAGATGTCATAGGTTTTTATTAAAAGGAAAATTTTTATGTAATCATGCAATTCACAGTACTATTTCAATACATGTATATAGTATGTACTGATCAAATCAGGGTAATTAACATTTCCATCACCTTATTATTACTTTGTGATTTAAATGTTTAATTGCCTCTGTCATCTACTTGCAAAGAAGTGGTTCTCAAAATAATAAGGCAGGATGGTAATGTTAATTTGCATGATGACAGTTATGCAACTGGCATACCTAGGTATATCAAGACATTGTGTTGTACTTTTTAACTTTACACAATAAAATACATAAACACATATCAGAATTTCCTACAGGGAAACAGATATTACTAAGGCTTAATACAAAGAAATTTTACTCAAGCAGGTCTTGAGTGGAGGCTGAGAGCTTGCATTTCTTACAAGTGTCCAGAGGTATCAAGTTGGATACCTTTGAACATATTACTCTTCATTTTTAATTTCAGATTTTATGGTTGAAGTATTTGGTAAGTTTTTACCCATACCACAAATATTTTAAAAGGTCTCTATCATCCCCTTTTTTATCTTATTTATTCAGCAACAAATCTTTGTATTTAGTCTTCCTTTATTATGGTATACAGTTTTATAAGTATAGGAAGATGTAGTACACAGTTTTATAGATCTACATATAGATAAGGATTAATAGCTTACTGAGTGGTGTGTTTCTGTCATAGTGGAGCTATTTCATAATTGCAAAGTCTGTAAGTCTTGCTACCAGTTAAAAATGAGGAAAAAGTTTCAGTTCCGATGTGCCAGAACTGAATTTTTTTGTCATTTTTTTGCACAACCAGGATTTGAACTCAGGCCCTTGTGCTTTCCAGGGAAGCGCTTATTCCACTAAGCCATCTCCCCAGCCCCTGAATGTTTTTAGTAAGGAACTGAAGATTTGTCTTTGGAATTTCAAAATACTTTTATATATTGTCATTGTTTTACTGTTTCCAGCTTGTCAACTTGATCATAAATCCCTCAAGTACAGAATCCCTTGTATGTATTAAACATAAATTATGGCTAGATTAATGACCATATGATTGAATGTATTAACCCTAATAATATTTGAGTGAAAGATTGACATTATTTCATGATATGAGATTTAAGAAGGAAAGATGAATCTGATAGATTGCAAAACCCTTAGAATTGCAATTTTGCCTATAATTCCTATAATCCCAATTGATTCTGGCAAGCAAAAAAATGACAATGACATGATTACTCTTTTTTATACTTGTCACACACATAACTTAATGAGATCCAGTATTGAAACTGGATCTCATTTCTTCTCACCTTCTCATAGACCTCTGTTTCTATATTGTTAATCTCACATATTCAATAACTCCTTTCCATCAGACTGTATATATTCTCAAATCTGGGGCCTCATAAAAAATTAATATACCTAACAATAAATTGTTGTACAACACACAATCATAGACAAAAACAATATATATTTTTTTTTGTCTTTTTGAGACAGGGTCTCACTGTGCAGTTCAGGCTGGCCTTAAGCTCACTTTGTAGCTCAGGCTGGTCTCGAACTCACAACAATCCTCCTGCCTCAGCCTCCCGAGTGCTGGGATTACAGACATGCGCCACCATGCCCGGCTAAAAAACAATATTTTAACTTAACCTAAAGCTTACACTTTCTACAGAAATTAACTAAAAATTGATCATATATTTAAATGTAAAATAGAAATTTGTAAAACATTTAGAAAGTAATTTCAGTAAAATTTTTGGTACTTAGAACTAATGGAAAAGTTCTTAGAATTGCTACCTATGTCATGATCTATAAAAGGAGAAATTAATAAACTGGACCTCATCAAAATTAAAAACTTTTGCCCCATAAAAGACTCTAGGAAAAGGCCAGCTATATATTGAGGTTAAAATAAAGTTTCTAATACATACACTCAACAAACCACTGGTATCTAGAAAACAGCTCTCAAGACTAAACAGAAGGAAAACAAAAGGTCTTGTTAAAAAATGGGCAAAACATGTGAGCAGATATTTCACTGAAAATAGAAAAGAAATACTATATATAAAGATGTTCAGCACCATTAGCTATCAGAAAAATTAAAACTACACTCAAATATCACTGCACTCACTTATCAGGGTGACCAAAATGAAGCCAAACCAATCCCTGGGAAATACGTAGAAAAAAATGAATTGCTCTTTAATTTCTGGTGGGAATGGAAAATGTTGTCTCCTTCTGAAAAAGTTTGGCATTTTCTTACAAAAGTAAATACACAAATATTGTATTCTTGAGCAATTCCAAGCTTGAACATTAATCCCTTAGAAATGATAATCTGTGCTGTAAAGAAAACTTCAGCACTAATGTTCATATCAGCTTGATATTTAATAACTCCAAACTGGAAGTAACCTAAATATCCTTCATTGGGTGAATACTTAAACAAACTATGATACAGTGGTACTATAGATAAACACAATGACTTGCCTAAATTGCCAAGGAATTTTGCTAATTGTAAAAGGTTTTACATTGTATAATTCCATTTATGGAACATTTTAAATGATAGAATTATAGAAATGGAAAGCAGATTAGAAGTTGCTAGAGATTAAAGTTTGAGTGATAGAGGTGGCGAGAAGTAGATGCAGCTATAAAAGGCAAGAAAAGAGATTCTTGCGTGTAATGAAACTTTCTCATCTTGATTTTAGTGATGGATAAATACACTTACACATGTAAAAAAAAAAAAACTACATACAACTGAACACACAAAAAATGAGGAAACCTGAATAAGATTGGTAGATTATATGAATTGTACACATTGTAATATAATTGTAATATTACAGGACAGTTTTCCAAAAGTTTACCTTTGTATAAAGTACTACATGAATATCTCTGTAATGTTTCTTTATAACTGCATGTTAATCCTCAACTGTGCCAAAATTACTTTTAAAAATTGGAAGCAAACTTCCCCTCAAACCCACTTAATTATCTATCTACTGCACTGCTCTCTCTTTCTTTTCTCAGTCAGGGTGCCCAGGTGTCCACAGACTGGTAAAAGCCTAGGCTTCCTTTTCTATTCATTTCTTAATTTTATGAGTGAGTCTAAGCTGCTTCCAATTTTGCTATTTCTTAACCTGGGTTGAGTCAGAGTCAGGGTCTTTCACCTTGGGGAGAGGGGAAAAAAGGACAGAAAATATCAATTATTTTTTATCTGAATGTGTATTCTTATGACAATCTACTTTCAAGTAATTAAAAACAGGATCCTTGCCAGGACCTCAGAGGGAAGAAACTGTTGTCATCATCAGGGCAAATAAGTTGAACAGTATTTCTCAACTCTGACTGATTAGCACACTTACCTGGAAGAAGCCATTTTAAAACAGATATTGCCTGGCCCCATTGCAAGCCTACTGAATCATAACCTCTGAAACTCTGCCTTACGTCTTAACTCAGTGATTCATAACTGGGGGTGTTTTGCAGAGGACACAGTACAGTGGCAAAGACAATTTTAGTTGTCATCACTTAAAGGAAAGTGCTGGAAGTTTCTATTCATTAAAGGCTGAGGATGCTATGAAACATCCCACAATGCATAGAACAAGCCATACAACAAAGAATAATCTGTCCTTAATTTTTACATGTGATTTTATGTATCATAAGCAATTATACTTGGGTTTATATGTAGGGGAAAGTGGCTTGTAACATATTATTAGGGAAATAATGGAGGTGCAGAATACCTACTTTTTGTGGCCCACTTTTCCTTGTTTTATAGTGACTACAAAGATCAAGGCATTGATTCAGAATTCGGACAAAAACATTTGTGCCATGCCTACTTGATACTAAGATTTCTACTAATAAAATCAAAAGGTTTTGGGGGTGGGAGTATTGTGAATCAAGGTCAGGACTTCGTGCTTGCTGGTCAGGCACTGTATCACTGTGCCATAACTCCAGCTCTGAGTGAAAGAATTTTTATCATTGGAAATTTTTTTAATGATTTCTCTGTGGCTTCTTGGACTAGCAGCTGCTAGTGGGAGATCCAGCTTTTTCTATATTCCTATAGCTCAAGACTTCTGTGCAGTAATGCTTATATGGGGGAAAATTCATGCACAGAGATGATATTTGTCCCGTATTTCTACATGCAGTCATTCACATATTCAGTATTGCTTGAGACTCTACAGTGTACCAAGGACTGTCATATGTTGTAAAGCTAGATGAATAAACAGACAAGATCCTGTAACTCCAGCCATGAAGGGTATTCATGGCTAGCCTTCCTCATGGAGATAAAAGTAAATAATGGATTGTTCACCAAGCAGAGGAAGAACACAGCAAGTGGAGCTATGCACATACAACAGGATTTGACTGGGAAAAACCTGGTCATCAGAAGACAGAGTAAAGCAGGGCCTGGAAAAGGGCAGAAAAATGCCTGAACAAGAGTTTCTTAAACTCTGCACTATTTTTTCCATAATTTTATTGAAGAACAAATAGCAATGAGACAGTTTCAAATCAAATTGGTAGGACAAATTCAATAATTAATACATTGCATATTGTTTTCTTAGAGGTTATTTGTTGTACAAGGTGCAGACATGATACTCTATTTACAAACACTATTATAGCAGATCTCTCTATTCATTTAATTAAGAGAATGTAGCTGTATACCTCTTTTTTTACAGATGAATTATAGTACAGTTTTAACAATTAATACTTTTTACATTATTATTTTCCTACTGGTTATCCATAGTACAAGAAGCAGACAGGATATCCTGTCCAAACACTATTAGTGCAAATCTTTCTTCTCATAGAATTATGCAAAAATACTGCATATTTATCCTAGCTGTTCTGTATATATAAATACAGAATGGTTCTTCCATTGTATCCCCCTTTTTTGTTTGGTCCTATCAGAAATGGGTATTCTATTGTCATTCAATTATTATAGGTGCTTGAATTCAACAAAACACTCCAACACAGTCCAGCAGTCCAAAACAGTAGTGGGTTATCCACAGAAGTTGTTCACTAGAGCCTTTTGCAGCTCAACATATAAATATGGCTTTACTTTATATACCTCGTTCTTATACTTTTCTGCTGGATGGTTAAGACCAAGATAAAGCAAGCTCTATATAACAAGAAATGTAACTTTTGTATCTGATGAAGTCAGTCAAGTCCCCTCAGGGATTATCCTGAAACCCTGGACCTCACTTTGTAGATCATTTGTCAGTGTCAGCCATGTGGATGAGTCACAGCCATTGCTTGACCAGTTTGCTCTCTGTGAAAGCCTGAGAGAAAGTTTTCTCTCCATGTGACTCTCTTTAGGCACACTATAGATCATCAATCACATTCCTATGTGGCTCCATAATCTCCTTGATCAGAAAATTTGGGGCATAACTGAGTTATATGGTGTTACAGTACAGGTTCTCCTATGTCCTGAGTCTTCACTGACCTTGAAAGGCTAGGGCCTAAGTGTTGGTTGACCTTGCAGCCCTTCTATTTCTCCAATTTTTGATCTGCAAACTTAGGTTGTTAACCATCCAGAAGAGAAGCTGATTATTACCCTGTGATATATGCAGCTCAGTTTACCCTATCTGTCTAAATATCAAACATCTTAGGTATAACATGGAACATGTGTCTTCTATCAAGTACTGATGTATTGAATTTTAAGTCCTCACACAATATGAGGAAAAAGAATTTTAAAAATAAGAATAAACACATATTATTACAAAGAAATTTAGAAATCTAACCATATACAGCATTGTAGCAGAGCAGTCCAGTAACATTTTTTATATCTTTTTTTATTATTCATTAAAGATTTTAGAAAAACTTTCACATGTGCAAATATCATATAGTCTCCCTTGTTTAAGAAATCAAAAGAACTACACACAGAAAGGTATAACACAACCTAAAGGAAAGTGAGAACTTGAGGATTGGACAATGAGGAGAGGGTAAGGAAAAAAGCTGGGAAACAGGACAGAGAACCATTACCTTGAACCAAATAGAATGGCTCTTCAGTTAACCCTCTTAATTATTTTCTCTGAGAATGAAAGAAGCATACAATTTCCACCATTGTATCCACAGCACTATATTGGCTTGGTTATTTCACTTCCTAGCAATGTGAATCAAAAGTTAAAAATTATCCCTCTCTTAATTCCAGACTCAAGCAAGTTAAGAAATATGTAAACAAAGAGAAATTGGCAAATGGGGATGGGATAAAATAGAACAAAGTCATAAAAACAGAGAAACAGAAAATGCAGAAAAAGGAATAAATCCTGTTATCAGTAACATTCTGTGTGGGCAGAAAGAATGAGGAGACTTTGAGCATGAGGAAAAGATGTGAGGGGAGGAGAAAAGGAAGTTGGAATCTACAAATAAAGGACACATATTCTGTGCGCACATTAAGCAGATTCCTCATAGTGGAAGCCAAGGAAGACCTCTTGTGTGAAGCAAGAACTAATGTCTGGACACAGGAATGCAAATGAATGGAGGATGGAGCCAGAGGAAGTAGAAATACATGGTGAGGCAATACCTGAGCACCTGACATCAGCAGACAAGACAGCAGCAGTTTTGACTATGAAGATAGAATGATGAGCTTCCACCATCAGTCTAGATGACCAACCATCCATCTGAGACCCATCAAGTAGGTGCTAAGGCATCAGTAAGTGCCAGAAAGCATGTTATCTGCTGGAAATGCAAACATGAAAGTCCCTGGCCCTGCCCTCAAAAAGATAGTCTATCTGGTCAAGTTCATAAGAGTGAAATAGTTCCTGATTGCTGCCCTGGGAGGAAATGCACTGAGATTCTCGGTTGTTTCTTAGACGATGAAACAGCATAATGAGGGAAGAAAACAGCTCCCAGCATGCTCCCTACCATCTTCAGTTAGCTTTAAAACACTGACTGGGATGAGTCTTATATAAGGTTGTGTAACGAGGTTCCAGAAAACCTCTAGCTACCTCTCCCCTCAAAGAATGAAGCCCTAATTTATAGCACTGATTTTCAGGGAGACCCTTTTACTGTCAAGTCAGCTGAATTGCTGTGAATTTTAGATGCCCAGGGGCTGGGTTGCTGCTTTGAATTAGTTCCTCTTGCCAAGGGATATAAGAAAAGGCTCCCCAAGGAAGCCTGCAAAAACAGCTCATTACTGTGCAATCCATTCCCCCACCACGTAGCAGAAGATTAAGGCAGAAAAGCTTTGTTGCCACCGTCTGATAACAGAGGTGACGCCCTGAATACTAACCAGAAAGCCACAGAGAAGGAAATATTTCCCAAAAAATGTGTCTATTCTTCAGGTATAAAAACAAGACAGAAAACACAGATGTCTGTTCACAAATCTCAGGTGGGTAAAGCTGCAACTGTCTTGCAAAAGATGGGGAAGGTTAGGTCTGGGGCTTTGGTTTTGTGTAAATTGTTTTTAATGCTTCCCTTTTGCTAGAGCACACACAGTGAAGCCAGTTTGCTCAAATGAGTGCAAACAAAGGAATAAATTTGTTTGAAAGGGCAGGCTTCATTATACTCTAATTAATGTAAATCTCACCAACAGAGAGGAACCAAAATAAATAGCTATAGTAATTAAAGTTTAGAGGTGTTTTGTTTTGTTTTGTTTGGGGGTTCAGTTCAGGAATGCCTGAAAATGATTCAAATTTGAGGGAGTTTCAAGAATTAATTTCTGTATAATTTTTCAGTATAAACTACCTAAAACAATCCGATGGTTGTCCCTAATCCAGGTCAGTGAAATCTTTCCTTTTTTGGAAGAGAATGCACTATGTTCTCACAGAACAGTTTCAGAGAGCAAAGAGACAAAGTACCAAAATTCCTTAAAAAGTTTTAAACCTAAAGCAATAAAGAATAAGAAAATGAAATCATTAAGGCACTGTCATACTGAAATAGCCAGACAATCAGAGCTAGAAGATCAAAGCTGAACTTATTGCTCACCAGGCAAGGGAAACTTCAGTCATGCCAAAATGAGTTCACTGAGTCTCTTCGAGTTCCTGCATGCAGGAAACCCAGAAAGGGTCAAAAAAGGAATTGTTATCAAATAAGGCAGGATTCTGAAAGCCATTGTTTGATTGGTTACAGATGGGATTATTAAATCTCTTTAGGGATTGGTCATTGGTTTATTTACATCACAAAAGCACAAAGCTCTCCAAGATGTGCTTCAGTGAGCCTCTGCCAGGTTCAAGGTCATGCAGAATATTAAAATCCCTGGCAAGATCTAGCACTTTCCAAGTTGTATTTTTCAAGTTGCCCTGATGACCTAACACAAACTATCAGTAAGGCAAATTAGAAGAGCACAAACATTTGTATGACTGCAAGGCAATTAATCTCACCTTGCTTTCATCAGTGACATAACTGCACTGCCTGGTGAGAGGCATACACATACAAAGACCAGCAGGCACAAAGGCCAATGAGCTAAATTGAGTCTGGTCCTCTTGATAAACAGTAAGCCAGACAGTATGTCTGAAGTGAAATGAGGGAGGAGATGAATGATAAGAAATAAAGAGATTAGGTGATGTGTTAGGGTTCTCTACAGAAACAGAACCAAGAGATCAAAGGCCAGATCTCCCTATCTATATGGAGACTCAGCCAAGTTGCTTCATGAAATGAAACATAATAAGTATGGTCCAGATCTGCCCAAAACATAGGAGGACATGGGCTTTTATTCTAAAAGTCATAGAAATCTTTTGAAGAATTTCGCGTGGGGAAGTGACAAAGCCTGATTTGTAATTTTCAAAAGATTGCTCTGTCTACCTGTGTGGAGAAGATTCTCTAAGGGAGTAAAAGTAGAAGCAGAAAAATTACTTTTTCTGGCAGTGCAAAAAGTGACAATGACTTAGACTGGGGATATATGGATACATGTCAGATTTGTGTTCCGATTTGAAGATAGGGCTAATGACACAATAAAAGATTGAGAGTGGAAAGAAAAGAAATCAACATAACTACTATATTTTCAGCATGAATCCATTTTTAAAGTCATAGTAAAGTTGAAAACCAGAAGAGTAAATGCTTTAAGAGGAAGTTTGGACTAGCATATATTACATTAAAGATGTTGAAACACCTCAGTAAATGGTAAGCAGGTATACGACTGTGGAGCTCAAATGAAATACTGAGGTCAAGATTGGAATCATTACCATACAGCAGTTATAAAAGTCATAGAACTGATTTAGGTTGTTTAAAGACTAAATATAAACAGTAGAAAACAGAAAAAAATGGGAAGGGAAAAGAGAAAAAATCAGTAGGACTGAATAATGGTAATACGCGAAGTTGTAGCTTTTCAGATAAAAGAGGCAGCACGTTTATATATTGAGCAAAGAACAGGGGGTGCACAAGCAAGAGGAATAAGTGAACAAATAAAGTCCTTGCATTGCTAAAGCCTGCTAAAAAGCTCAGCAGATTAAAGTGCCTGCAAGCAGGTGCAGGGGCCAGGAGTTCAATCCCCATGCTTGCTGTGCCTGCCCAGCCTCTGGGGCACACTGAGACAAGCAATTGAGACTGGGCATAGTGGCAAGCACCTCTAATCTCAGCTCCTGAGTGGCTGTAAACAGGTGGATCACTACAAGTCCAATCTTATTAGAGACCCTGAACACTCTGTAGACCCTTCCCTAAAACAGATACAAAAAGTCTCCCTTTAAGCAACATTATGCATTATAATACACACTATGAAATTAAAAAAAAAAAAACAGGAAAAATTTTAATCCATGAAAATGGATGGAACTAGAGATCATGATGTTAAGTGAAATAACTGATGATCAGAAAGTTAAGTATTACGTAGTTTCACTTATACAAGACATCAGTCAACCAATACCACACCTATTCAATACAGTTCTGGAAAAATTACTCAGACCAATTAGACAAGAGAAACAAAAGGAATAAGTATAGGAAAAGAAGAAGTTAAATTATCATTCTTTTCAGATAATCTGATATTCTACATAGAACCCCCCAAAAAACTACACCAAAAGGTTTCCATATTTAATATGCAAATTCAGTAGCATAGCTGGACACAAAGTCAACACTCAAAACTAAATAGTATTCCTGTACACAAATAAAAAACACACCAAGGGAGGAATTAAAGAAACCATGATTTTCACAGTAATATTCAAAAAAATGAAATACTTAGAAATCAATCTAACAAAGGAAATAAAAGATCTATACAGTGAAAATTATAGTACTCTGCAAAAAGACAAGGAAGAAGACTTCAGAAAATGGAAAGGTGTTCCTTGCCTGTGGACAGGATGAGCCAAGATTGTGAATGCAGTCAGATTCAATGCAACCCCAATTAAAATACCATTAGTATACCTCAGAGATGTAGAGAAAACGTTTATAAAATTCATCTGAAACAAGAAGAGACCTAGAATAGCAAAAGAAATCCTGAGCAACAAAGGAAAGGCAGGAGGCATCACAACCCATGATTTGAAATTATACTATAAAGCTACTGTGATAAAATCAGGGTGATACTGGCAAAAAAAGCCTGAGGATTAAAAAAAAAAAACACTGTGGATGTGGCTAGACAACATACTCTTAGGTGAAATAAATCAGACCCACATGTGCAAACATTGTATTGTCTCCTTAGTGTGAGAAAGTGAAAGAGAAAATGGAATCTAATGGATACAGTAGATACTGGGAAAAGCGAATGAAATTAAAAGGAAAGAGTTACTGAATTGAAGAGAAAAATGGGAAAGGGAGTTGTGGAAGGAGATTTATCTATGTATAAAAGGTTTAGACAACTGTACTGTGGATTTCTGCTGTTCTGTGGAAAGGAGCAGATAATACTTAACTTATTTCGTGCCCTGTTTTTCAATTGTTTTTCCTTTTTCTCCTTTTAATTTCTTATATTTTCTTTTGTTTCTTCTTCTATTTTTACATGCCTATATCTGGTAATACAATAACTGGTTGGGAAATAACATTATAATAAATGCTATGAAATTTTTAAAAAAAAGAATTTTTAATTCATTTAAAAAACACATACAGAAATGAGGCACAGGAGAATAATCTACCTACAATAGACAAGTTAAGTTGCTGTCTTCACATTCTTATTCCCAGAATCCCAAATCCTGATGTCTGTAGGACATTATCTATCCTTTCAATACACCAGCCTACTTAGAAATAAATTATATCCATCTGTAAAAATGTTCTGTCTGCTGAAGCTAAAAAGGAGACAGACAAAAAGGAGAAAGAAACATGAATTCACAATAACCAGATCAAAAACCAGTGGGGATGGCACAGACCATCCCAGGCAGATGGGCCCTCATAGTGCTCTGATGTAGGCAGAACCCATATGAACAGGCTGACACAGGGACCCTGCAGTTAGGCTGTGTTCAATGACAGCTTCAGTATTCTCACTCACTGTCCCCCACTAATGCTCTGGACATCTCCGTCAGGCCCCCTGCTTGTTGACTTCATCATCTCTCCTTTTCCAAATCTGAATGTAAGCCTCTGACAGGGTGATTGTATGGAGCAGGATGCCCATCCACCTGAAGGTCTTGTAATTCCTACCATTTTCCAGCCCCGTGATGGAGCACATGGATGTGATAGGAGCCCTTGTAATGCTTGCTGTCATGCATGATGTTGCAATGAGGTCATAGGTAGTGTTCTCATGGACTGCTTATAGTTCTTCCGACAAGTATTCTCTCAGATTCACATTTGTAATAGGGAAGTTGACAATAGCTGGATTTTTCTCCACAAAGAAGTTATTCTTAGTGAATCTCTTGATACAAGAGATTAGATATGGTGGCAACTTAGTGATCTAGAAGCTCTTCAGAAAGTTCTCCTTGTAGTCTTATACTCCTTCTCCATGATGCTGTTGAATTTGGCCACGATGTTGAAGAGCAGCACCTGAGGGATAATGAGCACTTCTTGTCCTTGTATAGTGGGGCAGTTGGGAGGTCCAGCGTCAAGTACATAAAGTTAGATTTCACCATTGTCTCCTGTTACTCATCATTATGGAACAGCTGCCCTTTCTCCTCTGCTGGCAAATCGGGATGGGGAAGCTTTTAGTGAATATCCTCATGGACCCCTGGAAAATGTCTGTCACAATTGTCTTCTTTTTCTTCCTTGTGCCTCCCACAGTGGAGTGCAGGGCATTCAGAACCCAAGACAGGAAGGCAATACCATCTCCTTGTTTGGTGATCTGGAAAGTATTTCGCTGCAAAGGACAACAGCCTGAAGCATCTCATGGGGAGAGGTGAGCCTTGAAATTCCGAGGGTTCCCCAGTTTTCTCATGAGCTCTCCAAAACGCTACACCAGCAGTGACATGATGTCTCCTAGGGGGTGCTTAATGTTCTTATAATATCTTCTTCCAAGAAGTAGTTCCAGAGAGGAGGAACGTTAGACAGAGCTCGAAGGACAGCATTGGCATAGTCGTTGGCCTTTATGTTATTCAGTCCCACGATACCCAATAGGTAAGTGGTACCATCATATGCCAGGGAAAATTTGACCTACTTGTCCAAGTTTGTGATCTGGTGCTTTGTGAAAGTAGGCTTCAACACATACATGATATCCTCCAGTGAGGAACTGATGCTGTCATAGTTGTCTGGAAGGCAGTAAAACTTGAAGGTGTGGAGATTAAGGAAGATATGGAGGCTAAATTGGACACCGTGGGGCTGGGAAGATGGCTCAGTGGAATAAGTGCTTCCCTGGAAAATGCAAGGGCCTGAGTTCAATCCCTGGTTCCACCAAAAATAAATAAATAAATAAACTGGACACTGTGAATGTAGGTATAAGATTTCAAGCCCCAGCCTTGAAAGTATTTGCCACACACCAGACAGGCACATGCATCAATATGTGAGAGGGAGATAGAACACAGCTTCTCAAAGTCAAAATCCAACATTTTCCTGTAAATAATATCCAGGTATGGGCAGGGCAGCGATGGCTCCTCCAGTCCTCAGGATCCACAAAGCCATTCTTTGCTCGCACCTCCCACTCGGGCTCTGAATCTTTGTCCACCTCACGCTCCCACTTCACCTGCACCAGGGCATCTAGCCCTCTCTCTTGCTCCACCACTCGCCTCATGTGCACCAGGTTGCCCCAGAAGCTTGCAGCCTAAGCCTCCCACTCATGCTCCACACAATGTGAGCTGCTCCTCAACTCAGACTTGTGCTTCCAGCGGGTGGAACCATGAGACTCAAAAAGAACTGAGGATTAATGGAACAGATTAGAAGATGCAGATACAACTACAAATACACTAAACCAACTCAGTGACAAATGCACTAAGTCAAACATGTTCATGGGGAGAAAGATAGCGTGTTTAATAAACAGTGCTAGATATTGAATCTGTCTTGTTAAGGTGTCTTGAAACTGTCTGATTGATATTTGTACTTCAATAAAATAAAAAATAAATTAAAACAAAATAAAACAAAATAAACAGTGCTAGAAAAACTGGCTTACTGTGTGCCAAAGACTAAAACTAGACCCAGTTCTATTGCCACACACTAAAATAAAGTCAAATGGATCAAAGATTTAAATATTAAAACAGAAACACTCAATCTACTGGAAGAGAAAGTAGTAGAAACCTTGAAAACATAAGTATAGGCAAAGAGTGCATAAACTAAACGAAAACTGCATGGGAAATACTTCCAAGAATCAACAACTGGGAGTATATCATACTAAAAATCTTTTGCCCATCAAAAAAAGTAATCAACAGAGTGACAGGACAGCTCAGAGGTTGGGAAAAACTTTTAGCCAACTTTTCTTCAAACAAGGGATGTTTTTCTAGAACATATAAAGAATTTAAAACGAAAACATCCCCCAAAATTCAAAGATCCAATCCAAAAATGGGCATCTGAGATGAATGCACATTTCTCACATGAACAAATACAAATGGCTAGTAAATATAGGAAACATGTTCAACATCGCTGATCATTTAAGAAGTACAAATTAAAGCAACTCTGAGATGCAATCTCACTCTGGAAAGCATGGCTAACAAAAAACCAGCCAACAAATTCTGAAGGGACTGCTGTGACAAAGAAGCCCTTGTCCACTGTAGGAGAGAGTGTAGAATAATGCAGTCACTGTGGAAATCAGTATGGGGATTCCTCAAAAAAATAGAATTAGAGATCCCATTCAACCAAGCTATTCCTCTCCTCAGGATCTTCCCAAAAGAACAGAAAACATCATTCCACAGCAAAAGATGTGCATCCGTGTTTATAGCAGCATCATTCGTCATAGCTAATCCCTGGAAACAACACAAATATTTATCAACGAAGAAATGAATAAAAAAAATGACGTGATATTTTATATAAGGGAGCACTAGTAAGCCATAAGGAAAGATAACCTTGAGACTTTTATAGGTAAATTGGTGCAACTTGAGATCATAGTCTTTAGTGAAGTAAGTCAGACTCTCATGTGTAAGCATCATGTTGGCTCCCTTGTGTGAGAAACTGAAAAAATAAAAAAGGTCTAAAATGTATAATAGATATTGTAAAATAGGAAGAAATTGTTAAACTGGAAAAAGAGACTAAGATTGAGTAAAGGTAAAAGGAAAGAAGGGAAAAGAGAGAAAATGCAAGTTAGTTATACTATTAGTGTCTCTTAGTTCATAGAAAAAGAAAGTTTACACTAATATTGATTGTGGAATTTTTTATGTCCATATCTTATCCTCTGAGTAACTATTTTAAAACAATATGCAATGTATTAACAATTGCTATGTTCATGTTATCTTCTTGTAAAATAAAAAATAATAATAATAAACAAAAGACTCTTTAAAACTCAGTGATAGGATGAAAAGAAACTAGAAGATAAACTTCAGAAAGAAGGGAACTAGAGGAAAGGGAAAGGAAGATAATGGGGTTGCAAATGATCAAGACATATTAAATGTATGTGTCAATTTCCCCAAATGAACCTCCCTTTTATGTATTCCTAATATGCTGCAATAAAAAAGAAAATAAAAGGAATCGAGGACATGTGTATGGGGACAGATTTACCCTAGAGAACAGTGCTATGGTAAGAAGGGAAGGAAAAGCACAAGATCACAAAGGCCTATAAAATAAGTTAGTAGAGATAGGGGTGGGAGGAGGCAGTCCTTTTCTAAGTACTTTTATTTTTTTAATGACTTAAGAAATAAGACCAAGGGAGACCTGGGAGATAGCTCAGTAGAATAAGCGCTTGCCTGAGTTCAATCCCTGTTTCTGTCAAAAAAAAGACCATTAAGAAAAGTGAAGGGAAGAAAGAAGGCAGTACTGAAGATTTTGAGGAAAATGGAGATATGAAATAATCTCAAAGTATGGAACAAGCAAGCTAATCAGGGAAGTAGATTATAAAATGGTCAAGTATAAAACAGAGCCATCAATTTGAAATGAGACCAGTAGAAGGTTCTACATTTTTCCTTGGATGTAGATAGAGTAGGAAGAGATTTGGGGCTAGTGTGGCTGAGGAGGATCCAATAATTTAAAGGTTAGAGGTTTAAGTAGAAGATCCTCTCGGAAGTGAATGTTATGGAGAGTAAGCAGAAGAGTGTGTACAGAGGGAAGAAAGGGGAAGAACAAAGGTTTAAGGCCTTCTCAAAATGAAGAGATCACTTGGCCATCAGTAGATACAAAGAAAGGTCATTAGTAGAACCAGACCCAGAAGTAAGGTGGAGAAACAGTGGGGAAAGAGACTATTGGTTTTCCATGGCAAGTGACTTTCCCACCCCAGGAGACCTTTGGCAATGTCAGGAGACAATTTTAATCTGCACAACTCTGGGCATATGCTAGCAACTTCTAGACAGTGGAGGCCAGTGGTATTGCCAAACATCCCCACAAGCACAAAACATCTCATAACAGAGTGGTATAGCCAAAAACATCGACACTGCTCAAGTTGAAAAGCTTCGAGTTACATCAAGACAAAGGCAATGGCCGCTGGATAAAGTGGCCAGTCAAAAGGGGAGGAATTTGAAGAGAAAAGGTATAGGAAGTTGAGTCAAAACTGGAGCCAAACAAATCATTAAAGGGAAAAGGATCCAGGTAGTAAGAAGTACCTTGGAATATTAGTTCTTTGGTGGTAATTAAAGGATGTCAGATGGTAGGTGTTTAATCCTGAGGAAAAAAGTTGAAGAGAAGTTCCGTTTATAGTTTTCTACTTTGGACTAGTGTCTAGTGAGCTGTGGAGGTCAGTGCAGCACAATGGAAGTTGAGCAGAGCCTGTGTGCACATGCATGTATGCAAATACAAACTCAGTGTGCTTACCAGGAAGAGAATACCAAAAGGAGTACTCTGTCCATGAAAAAGGGATAGAATTTTGCATCGTATCTGGATAGGTGTTTATAAATGGAGAAAACTCAAAGTTGTAAAATTCGATATTAACATGTCACATTTTGAAAATGATGGAAACTGAACATGTGTGGTGTGAGAAAAAAATTGTAAAGTGTTACCGTGCCAGATCAATGTACCTTACGTGTGCCATCATCCTGGCAGCTTCAAATGCTTCCTCTAGATTCCTCCTGTGCCAGAACAAGATGTAGCTTTTGGTGTTAAATATTTTGCTCCTCATTTTCATGGGCAGAGTTATTAGGTTGAGGAAAAAGCTACAGATTTCTTAAATATATTTTTCCAAGGGGCTGGCCAGATAGCTCAGAGGGCTTAAGCTCCTGCTTAGGCAAGCGCAGCAAACCTGGGGCATGCTGAGATGGCGACTGAGACTGCGCGTGGTGGTGCATGCCTGTAATCCCAGCGATTGGGAGGCTGAAAACAGGAGGATCACTATCAGTCTGATCTGTGTAGTGAGGCCCTGTAGACCCCACACTAAATACATTTTTAAAAAAAGAAATATTTTCCAACAATAAGCCATCAATTTCATTGAATTTTTTAAATTAATAGACTATATTTTTCAACAGTTAAGTTTACAGAAAAATGGAGGATGAGAACAGTTGCCATACAACTCTGTACTATTAACATCTTGCATTGTTTGCTACTTTTGTTACAGCTGATGAGCCAATGTCAACAAAATGTCCTTGGTCCCTAGGTTTTATTTCCTTTACAGTAACACCAAAGTGAGTGTTTTAACCTGGCCTGAGTTATAGTGCAGCAGGTCAAGGCAGTGCCAAAAGGCAGCTCTCCTAAACTAAGACTAGAGAAACAGCTCAGGACTGCAGCTTATACAGAAACTACAGGTCTATTTCAGTGAAGGGCAGGGCTGAAGCTTACTACAAAAGTTGGGTATGCAAAGGTGCATCCCAACTACCTCCCTTCCTGATCTTAGTTATGGTGGAGTACCATTTCTCTTCTTTCTCTTCTTCTTTAAAAAAAAAAAAAAAAAAAAAAAAAAAAAAAAAAAAAAAAAAAAAAAAAAAAAAACAGTGCGTTTTTGGAAAGGGCACCACACTGCCTGTTTGGTTGTAATTATGTTGGGGTTGAGTTTGATAGCCAAGAAGGGCACTGCTAGATAGCTAGGGAGGACAATGAAGCACACTGTCCTAGTTCATTGTGGGGAGAAGAGGAAGAGACAGAGAAGTTTAGGGATAAGGACTACAATGGCCACCATCCAAGCCTAAACTCCAGCCTGTACAGGGGAAAAATTAGTCTAGTGCTTGTCATCTAACTCATCCCCGAGCCCCTCAGAAAGATTTCATCACTCTTAATCTTCACGGGAGATGAAGTTGAAAACTCCATCTTCTGTAACTGCTTCAAAGCTGACCTACCTGCAGAATAAATGTCTGTTGCCAACTACTCTCATGATACATTGAGGCCCTAGCTCCTCCTCTGGAAACATCAGCTGGAAGTCCTGCATGATCATAAGATTAAGGTGGAATTTCTTTATTCTGGGAGGTCCAAACCTTATAGTACTTCAAAAATACAAGTACAGCAATTTGTTCTAAAGGATAGATACTCCAGCCAATGCCATCCCATGGGCTGACACTCTAAAACTCCAACTCCTACAAGTGCTTCTGTTTCAGAAACTGCCTTTTAAGATAGTTTCTTGCCATATTGGGAAGGACAAGCTGTCAGCTATACTTCCCACATATTCAGATGTTCCACCACCACCCTCTCCAGACTGGTCATATTTTGCTGGAATAGAAATTCATTCCAATTTATACTCCAGGGTTTTTTTCTATTTGGAGACAAATCACCTCTCTGGCCATCAGGTATTCATGACTGCCTTCCCAATTCATAAATCTCTGATAGCTACTTTAAGCTCCAGTGGCTCCAGGCCTAGAATTAGCCAATTGGCCATCAGTTCCATTTGTACTATCTTGCAACTAGAGCCCATGGTAGATGTGCTTAGGGTTGGAAACACAATGTGTTTAGATAGCTCCTTATTCATATCTCATTAGTGTGTCCAGACTGGGAACACCTCAAAATCAGACATTGCTTACCATCCAATGTCATTTGTTGTCTGTTTATAACCCTTCTTCTCCACCTAAATTGACACCTTGACCTGGGCTTGGGATGAGTCCAGAGTGGTCCAGTGGGCTCAGGGAAGCATGGAAGCTCTCCCCAACACACCAGGCCTGGGCTTGGGCTGTGTCTGGAGGGGTCCCAAGAGTGTGGCTGAAGTTCTCACTCACAAGCTGGAAACAGGGCAAGAATGAGAAGGATAAGGACCTGTGGGATTACACAACTCAGAGCTAAAATGGCTTTGGACACAATCCAGAATTCATGAATGGTCAGCTGTCACCAGCACTAGGTTCACTCGGGTTGCACGTTTTATGGGATATGGCAACTGGGTAACTGTAGAGTGACATGTGTCCACCATCACAGTGTCATATAGAATAATCTCGTGTTTCTAAACACCTTTATCTCTCCCTCCTCAGCCCCTCCCAAATAAAAAAGTAAATGACAACTCTGTGGTAACATTTGTGACCCAAGGGAATATAGTAGTTTAATAATAGCATTTCCAGCTATGTCATTAAAGTACATCTTTAATTTTCTAAAGGTGAGTCAAAAGGTAGAAAGGTTTAAAATGCTTATTCAAATTCAATTATAACATTATAAATGTTACAAGGCTTCAAAACGTTACCCATGAAGGAAATCTCATAATTTAAAATGAACTACTCTAAAAATGTATCTGTAATTACACCATTGATGAGACTTTAATAATAGATATATTTAGGTTTAATCAATAGTCAAAACATTGTTTACAAGTCTGGATTATTTTATTTCAACTACTGACATATTAAATATTGTACTGTAATACTAGATTGTTCAGGGATATTTCAGTGACCAGCAAATGATCAAAATGGCACCAATGTAGTAGTTTGGCATGGTAAAATCTCCACATTTAATGTTTTTCCATTTGTTTGTTTGTTTATTTTGTTCTTTCTTTTACCTTTTTGGTATTTTTTTTATTTGTTGGTTTTGTTTGTTTTGTTTTGCTTTGTTTGGTACTAGGAACTGAACTCAAGATGTTGCACTTGCCAGACATGCTATCCCCCGATCCTAGTGGGTTTTTTTTTTTGTGTGTGTGTGTGTGTCTCTTTCAGACAGGGTCTCACTATGCAGTTCAGGCTGGCCTTAAACTCACTTTGCAGCTCAGACTGGTCTTGAACTCACAACCATCCTCCTGCCTCAGGCTCCCGAGTGCTGGGATTACAGGCATGTGCCACCACGCCCGGCTCATCCTAGTGTTTTTTAAAGTTGCCTTTTAGATCCCTTCTCTACCACCTTGTCTGAAGGAAATCTTTGCTCTCAAGGGCAACTGGGCCACACCTTGTGGACTGACAAAAATAACTGCAACAATACTTCACAGAAAATATGCTAACACTGATGATGAGTGTGAGCAAAATAGTTTCTATATTGCTTTATCATATTGTTTAAGTGTCAGTAAGATAGTTTTGCTCTTGGGTGATAATGAGTCTTTTTAAAACTGTTTCTGCATAACTTATTGAAGTTGTAAATATTTGTGTAGGCAACCTCTTGCAAGGACCACCAAGAAAAGTGTCAATTATTAATAAAGCTGTGTCCAGCTCTATTACTTTAATTTCAACAGGCAGACTAAGACAAAAGGGACTGAGATGGGTGAGTTTAAAAGAAAAGTCTTACTTCTTGACAGAGGGAATAAGAGAAGGATATTGGAGAAAATGAGGGAAAATATTCTATCCGTTTAAATATCTCATGTGAGGTTTTTTTTTTTTTTTTCTCTTGTTTTTCTGCCTGTGAGGAAACAAGAAAGAATGAGAGAGGAGGAAGAAGGGGAAAGGGACAGGGGAAAATAGATGTGAGGAAAGGACGTAGAGAAAAGATGTGTCATTTTCTCCCCTCCAGGCCTCCGTAGAACAACTCCTCCTCTGGCAGTTGATGGAGACAGAAGCAGGAGAAAAGCAGCTGTCCTGTTGTGAATGAAGAAGCTACTAGGATTTTAGCCAAGGCACAGAGCAGTAAAGCCAGGATGAGCTCAGGGAGTTCGGTACCACAGCAAGCAGATGAGAAAAAGGCGTCAAACATTTCCTTCTCTAAAGGTACAAAAGTTAAAAGAAAGAAGACCAGCATCGCTATAGCTATCAAGTGGGGAAAAGGAAGCTTTATTTATGTTTTTTTACTTCATAAGTTAAATTTATGTAGTTTTTTAAATATCTGTTTTATAGTATAAGTTCAAAGAGATGCATATTTGATAATGATAATATAGATATGCAAGTATTCACCTTTGGATAGAAATTTAGGCAGAAAATAAGTTCCCGAAAAACTATTGCTCTAGCCAAAATGAAATATGACCAAGAGATTGGCACTAAACAGTCATTCAATAAGTATTTGTTGGGGGAAAAATCAATATGCAAATTATTATCTACATGAACCAATGAATAAATGCAAGTAAACTGGCCTCAGAATCCTTAAAAGTGCAGGAAAGATGTGTTAAGACTGAAAAGGCAAATTCTGCTTCCTGAAAACTCAAGTTATAAACAGAAATGCCTCCTTCTCCTCCAGCAGTCTTGAGCATCGCTCAGCTTTTAATGATAGCGTATATGCATATTTACATTAAACTAAACACATGGATTTGCCAGCCTAATTGACAGTGCTTTCTCTTTACCATTTTCTTTCCTCTGAAATCTCCCAAACAAGAACTAAATGCCCAAATGCATGCACCGCAGCATTTCTGATACTGAGTGGCAACAAACAACGTCTGTGGCATAGTATGATGAGCATTTCCTCCTAAGAAAGTTTTCCAGTGTGTAAAACTGCATCCCATTTGTGTTGCTTGAGACAGAGTGATTTGCCCTCCCTTACACATGCTTTGCAGTTAATCCTCTCAAAAGTGCGTCCGTCCGTAAGCCGACTAAAGAGCTCTATGCATTAAGGGATTTGGTCAATGACCATGTTTTAATGACCATCAGATCACCAAACTGTGGAGTTCTTTTACCTGAAATTTCCCTCCTGACAAGAACTGCTTTAAGTGTGCAGGCACTGGGAGACTGGCTAGGAAGTGAAGCCAGGAGGAGAGCGTGTGAATTAGCACCACATCAGAGCCTTGGAAACGAACCAGTATGCCTGCTTCCTAGGTAGCAATGATTCTACAGAGGCAGTTTGTCTCACATTCCATTTTAAGTCTTTTATCTGTTTTTTTAATTTTAAAATATGGTAGAGTAGGAACTTATCATGCAAAGGACACATAAATTAGTGGATCTACCTGAAAACACTCAAAATATCATATATGAACCTTCTACCATTCCCTTCCAACCTGACAGCATCTCCCTCCCCGAATTTGTGCTCACTGCACTGCAATTTCTGGCCTTATCTTCATCTCCTCTGGGGGTCATTTTGTAATTTTTATGCACATCAAAGGTCTTGAATGAGACAAATGTCTTTTAGATTTGAACCCAACACCTTTACTTTCTCTCTACACCATCTTGAAAAAATTTAACCATTCTGGGTGATGTTTTTTCACATGAAAATGGAATAAAGCTAGTACTTCTGTTATGAGGTGTTTGTTAGGAATGGGATAGTGCAAGTGAAGTGTTTAACAGGTTGGCATTATAATACACATTCACCAATAATAATAATATTTACCAATAATAATAGCTAATTATTATAATTACCATTGTCCATTGGGTTTATCAAATCCTAAAGGTATTAGAGGTTTTATAGAGTATTAAAAATAAGGTTCTGCACTTAAACATGCTGATATCATTCTGTTTTTGGTACAAATTCTGCACATCCCAAAATTGTAACTAAATCTATCTGGGTGGGACTTGGTCAGTGAGATGTTGTTAATCTTCCAAAGTGATTTTAATGAGCATCCAATTTTGAAAACCACAAATCACTCATTTTACAGATGGTGAGACTGAGTTTTACAAAGCTGGATTGACTTCCCCAAATTCATGTGGTTATTTGGTATATATAAGATGCAACCTTGGGGCCAGGGAGATGGCTCAGTGGAATAAACACTTCCCTGTCAAGCACAAGAGCCTGAGTTCAATCCCCAGATCTGCCAAAAAAAATAAAAAGATGCAACCTCAGGTGCACGAACTGGGGTTCAATCCCCAGCTTGCCATATGAGCCCTGCCCACAGAACGTTCTGAGACAGCGACTGAGACTGGGCATGGTGGAGCACACCTGTAATCCCAGCGATAGGGAGGCTGAAAACAGGAGGATCACTACAGTCTTATCTGTGTAGAGAGACCCTGTAGACCCTATAAAAATAAATAAATAAATATTTTTTTTTAAATACTCAACCTCAGCGTTAATATTTGCAATGTCTACAACTCAACTCTAAATCCTATAGAGTACTTCTATCTTTGGTTTTGAAGCCTAAGGCATATCCTCAATAAAGTTCTAACTGATGAGACATTTCTTATCTTCTAAAATATATATATTTTACCTGTAATGAGATTTAGGAAAAGAAGAGGTCCTTGAGTACACCTAAGAGACATCATAATCTCTAGTGTGGGGAAATTAAGAGATGGGGATACAGGACCCAAAGGTAATTTCTGAGTCCAATATAGTTTAAAAAAATTCTGGACAGTGAAACAATGACTCTGAGGCTTTATGGAAATAAGCATTATTGTTCTTAAATGGCTCCAATGTTGTGTGACTGAAGGCTGTCATGGTTTAAGCTTCTCTGGCTAGCGATCAGCACCCTAGCCGTTAACAAATGGAAATGAAGTCATGCATGTTAGCACCTATTCAATGTCGAAACCGTGTCTTTGTCTACTGCTATTTCTCTTCCTTTGAGATTGTAAACTCCTTGGTATGAAATCTAAAAGCATAAATAGCATAGATATGGTTACCTGGCAGCCTTACTCCACTCCAGGTCCATTCCTGCCTTGAGTCTGAATCTAATTGTGCTATTCCTGCCTTCTGTAGTGACCTTCTACTCTTCTTTTCCCTCTGTGCAAATTTCTGAGTCCACCTTTGTCTTAACTATCTGTACCCTGAATAATTTCTCTTGCCTGCCATTGAGTCAGTATGAGAGAGTTCAATAAGTAATCCAGTTTAGAAATTCAATTATGAGCTCTTAAGGGTAAGAACTTGCAGGAACATTTTTCTGTACCTAATGCAACACTACACTGTGGCTGAGCATTATAAAAATCTTCATAAACAACTCCAGTTAGCTTGCTTTTTTTCTTCTTGTTAGAGGGGCAGTAATGAGGGGCATAGGGAGGAAAAATGCTATTGGTAGGCTAGGAATAAAAAAGATTAATTGGAAGGTAAACATTTATAAGAATAGGTTGAAAAGGACCTACTATAATGAGAATACATGAGTAAGTGTTCAAAGAAACAAGACCTTTACTTGAGAGAACAAGCAGGTTCTGCTAGACATGCACACAGTTGATTCCATGAAACATTTAGTTTTTTCAATTCATAGAGAAAATTTACAAGGAAGGTAGAGGAAGTAATTTCTTCCCTTTGAACTCCAGTGGTCAGTTGATGCAAGTTCTGTGAAAGTTACAATTATTGTTCAAATAGTGATTTTCACCCCTTCCTACTTGGGTAAAATTTACTTCCTCCCTGATGTTAGATGTCACCATGTGACATTCTTTGAACTATAGCATATTAAAAGATGTGATGCAAGAAATATGAAAATGTGCTTGTGTATTAGACTTGGCTTGTTCAACCCAGAATTTATCTATGAGAAAAACTTGTCCCACCAACCACCGATCCTTCAGCTAGGCCCCTTAATGAAATATGTTAAGCACACATGTATCCAACCCTCAAGCAGGAGCTACAACCAGCTAATCTAAAGCTTGAAGGACAGTCACCAAGCCTTAACCAACTGAACCACAATCAATTTACAGCCCTGAGAGCAGCCAAGTCGGGTATTGCTATAAGCCACTGTATTTAGGTGTTGTTTATTATGCAGCATTATTGTGGTAACAGCTGATTAATACAATTTATGTAGCCTGAAGGAGAATATTGAGTTGGATGTTTTGAAAAGTAATCACCTAAATAAATTCATTATTTGAGTCTAACACACCTGTGCTTATGGCTTATGTGAGTTGTAGCCCTCTAAATTAGTGTCAACTAGAAGCAAGAGGTCTGTAAGAGAAAGAATGTCACCCTGCCCATAGGAGCATTTTCTTCAGTAGTGGCTCCAGTCTGCAGATCTTCTGCATGAAAGGAGTTCTGAGTACATAATAAACTAGGGTGAGTGTGAACTTCAGAGAGCATTAAACTTAATTAAGGAACATCAACTCCCCTCCATATCAACCATGAACTACGGACAATGAAATTTGTTTTAAAACAATTTTTTATTGCCTTTTCCTGTCATGGGGCTTCTTGTTTGTCTCTATGACTTCATGGACAGAGGGAAAGTAAGTATTTGCAGATTTAAATAACTAATCTAATCATAGAACAAGGAAATAAGATGACAATATTCCACGTAAGCATGGTGGTCTACTCCTGTAATCCTATAACTATGGGACACTGCAGTACTACACACACACTAACTAGCTGACTATTTGGTGGATTAATATTAGCTAAAATTCCTGGAGACATCAACTAGAGTCAAAAAAAAAGAGAAAATTAAAGTTAAAAACTAATAGTTATCCTTGCTGAATAATATGCACTTGTACCTTTAAATTGTGTGTATATGCATGCATGCAGCTACAGATATATTTCCTTTGCAAGAGTAGTGCACATGATCAATTTGAAGCATGCAGAACTGATCAAGAATTTGAAAATTAATACTATCAATTCATCAACTCAACAAGCTTTAAAAAATCCCATCATCACATCAGTACAATCAGAAAATGCTTTGACACAATTTTAATACCTGTTCATGATTAAAATGCTGAGGAAGAGCTGGACCAAAGAGCTCAGCAGATTAAAGCACCTGTAAGCAGGGGCAGGAGCTAGGGATTCAATCCCCTGCCCAGGGGATGCAGAGAAAGTAATTGAGGCTGAGCATGGTGGCATACATCTGTAATCTCAGCACTTGGGAGGCTATAAACAGGCAGATCTAGCAGTGAGAACCTGAACACTCTGCAAACTCTTCCCTAAAATAAAATATATCCAAAAGATTTCACAAGAATAGCCTCCCTAAACTAAAGGGCAATTATTGTATCGCAATATTGCATGACATAAGTTTTGTATAACTCTGAATCACTTTCCTATATAGCAGCAATGAACACATGGAATTGGAAATCTAAAATATAATACAGGTTATATCAGAAACTATTCAAAAGAAATATGAGATATGATTTAATAATAATATGGTGAATGTTTAAATTTTAAAATTTATTACAATAAAAGACACATTGCCACTAATCCCCTTCCAAATACTCCCCATTACTTCAAACTCATTTTGTCCATTATTTTTGCCAGCTTCTGCCAAAAGTGTTGCTGCAAATCCTCTTTCCTAGGGCCAGACAGATAGTTCTGTGGCCTAAAGCACTTGCTTAGGTAGAACTCAGAGGGCCAAGCTCTATCCCCAGTGTGCTGTGCCAGCCCCAACCCCAGGGCATGCTGAGATGGCGATTTAGACTGCTTGTGGCAGCATGTGCCTGTAATCCCAGCACTTGGGAGGCTGAAAACAGGAGAATCACTATGAGTCTGATCTGTATAATGAGACCCTGTAGATCCTGTAAACCCTGCCCTAAATTCATTTTTTTTAAAAAAAGGGGGAAGAAATCCTCTTTCCTGAAACTGGGTGTGGTGGTGCATGTCTGTAATCCCAGAACTTGAGAGGCTGAAAACAGAAAGATCATTCTGAGTCTGGTCTGCATAGTGAAACCCTGTAGACCTTGTACTAAATACAAAAGAAAAAAAAAAAAAGAAATCCTCTTCCTGGAGACTCTATGAGGTCTGGTCAAAAACACAGTGAATGTTGCTGCTAACTGCCATTCAGCAGAAAGGGAGGCATGTAAAAATATTGCCCTCACCCACATTGTTTGCCAGATCTCATACCATGAGACTTGTAGCTCTTCCCCAAAGTCAAAGTACTCATGAAAAGTAAATGTTTTTAATCAATTCAGGAGATGCAGGAGATGAAGGCAGCCATGACAATGCAACTAAAGAGGACATCTACTAATCTTTCAGAAAGTGGAAAGAATGATGGAATAAGTATGTTTGAAGTGAGGCAGGATGTTGAGAGTATCACAATGTGTCTTTTACTATAATGATTTTAAGCACACTGTATTTTTAATTGCACTTCTACTGAGGTATACATCTATCAAAATATGTTCAAAATCTATATGGGACAGCGCCAATAAAAAACAAATGAAGAGTTCTTTCATTTTTCTTGTTAAGATGTCAGTTCTTGCCAACTTGATCTGTAGATTCAATGTAATCCCAATCAAAATCCAAGTAAATTGTTTTATAGATATCAATAAATTAATTCTAAATTTTCTATAAAGATGCAAACAAAACACAGAAGACTGAGGCAGGAGGATTGTTGTGAGTTCAAGACCAGCCTGAGCTACTAAGTGAGCTTAAGGCCAGCCTGAACTGCATAGTGAGACCCTGTCTCAAAAAGACAAAAAAAAAAAAAAAAAACAGAAGAGCTAGCATAACACTGCAGAAGAACAAAATTAGAAAAATAACACTACCTGGCTTGGTGACATGCTACAAAGCTACAATAATTGGCACTCTGAAGCTGGAGAAAGGAGAGATGGACACATCAGGGGAATAAAAGAGAGCCCAGAAATAGATCCCCACAAATATAGTGAATTGATCTTTAACAAGGGAGCAGAGACAATGCACTGAAGCAAAGATCATCTATTCAAAACATGAGGTAAAAATTAATTTAGATATAAATATTATATTTTGCATAAAATTAATGCAAAATAGATCATAGACCTTAATGTAAGATGCAAAACTATCAACCTCCAAGAAGATAAGAAAACTTCGATGACCTTGGATGTGGTGATGACTTAGGATATAACACCAAAGTTACAGTTCATGAAAGAAATAACCAACAAGCTAGACATCATTAAAATTTTAAACTCCTGCTTTAGAAAAGATAATGTCAAGAGAATGGGAAGACAAGGAACAGATTTGAAAAAATATATTTTCAAAAGCTATAGACAATAATTACTTATTCAAAAATACATGGCAGTATCTTAAAACTCAATATTTAAAAAAACGACCTGATTGAAAACATGCCATAGTACTTAACAGACACCTCACCAAAGATATATAAATGGCAAAACACACACATGAGAAGATGCACTGTACCAGACATCACCACAAAATTCAGATTAAAACAATGAGATATCACTGTGCACCCATCAGAATGACAATATCTGTATGCTGGCAAAGATGTAAAGTCACAAAAATTCTCATTTATTGCTGGCTGAAATAAAAAATGGTACAGAAATTTTGGAAGATATTTTGGTGATTTCTTTTAAAATAGACAAACTCTCACCATAAAACCAGCAATTGCATTCTTCAGTATTTGCCCAAACAAGTTCATAATGTTTGTCCACAAAGACATTTATATCAGTTTTCCTTACAATTGCTCAAACTTGGAAGCAACCAAAAATCCCTTCAGTAGGTGAATAGAAGCAGTGGTATATCCAGATCATAGAATATTATTTAGTACTAAAAATCAGCTATCAAGGGCCGGCCAAATAGCTCAGTGGATTAAAGTGCCTGCAAGCAGGCTCAAGGGCCAGAGGTTCAATCCCTGGGCTTGCGTGCTGGCACCACCCCCAAGGAACACTGACAACACAATTGAGACTGTGCATGGTGGAGTGCACCTGTAATCCCATCACTTGGGAAGCTGTAAACAGGAGAATCATTATGAGTCCAATCTAGTAGTGAGACCCTGGACACCCTGTAGGCCCTTCCCTAAAAATGCAAAAAAAAATAAAAAATAAAAATGAACCATCAGCCATGAAAAGAAATGGAAAAAATTTAAAATGCACAATACTGACGGCCCTAATAACTCTGTTGCTGCTGGGACAAAGTACCTGACACCTACAAATTAGAGGAGGAAAGGTTTAGTTCAGCTCGCAATTTGTGGAGGTTTTGGCTTACTGTCAGCTAGCTCTAAGGCAGGATGGCATGGCAGAGCGGAAAGAGTTTATAGTATGGCAGGCAGGAAGCAGCAGCCATCAAGGGAGGAGGAAGAAAGTACACACACATGCATCCTTCCAAGCCACACCCACTGTGCCCCACTTGTTCCCATCAGCCAACTGTAAACCCACAACTGGACTAATCCAGTACCCACCTGTGATCCAATCACATAAGGCTTTGGGGAGATATCTATATACAAACCATAATAATAAGTATAGCCACTTTGAAAAGATTTCATAGTGTATGATTCCTATTATACAATATCTTGAAAAAAGCAAAACAGTGGAGGATGTTAAAATATCAGTGGTTGCCAGGGGTGCTGGTGGGGTATGAAGGAATAAATTAGCAGAGCATAGAGGATTATTTTTTAGGCTGAGTATCCTTTATTCAAACACTGAGGTCAAAAAAGTGTGGGATTTTGTATTATTCAAACTTGGGACTTTTTGCCTATACTCTGTCTAAGGGATAAGATCTAGTCTGAACGTGAAATGCACTTATACCTTATATACATAGCCTAAAAGTATTTCATACAATATTTTTAGTGCACCTGTGCATTTTTTTGTTGTTTTGCGATACTGGGGATTGAACCCAGGGCCTTTCTACTAAGCTACATTCCCAGCCCTTTTGTTTATTCATCTGTTTTTTAGACAGGGCCTTGCTAAATTGTCCAGGCTGGGCTCAAACTTGAATCCACCTTCCTCAGTCTCCTAGAGTGTTCAGATTATAGGTGTGTGTCATGACACCCAACTTACATCTGTTCTGAATGTGACCTGTCACATAAGGTTTATGTGCAATTTTCTACTCTTAGTACTATGTCAGCACTCAAAAAGTAGGAGCTTTGCATGGTAGCACAGACCTGCAATCCCATAACTCAGGAAGCTGAGGCAGGAGAATCACTGAGAGTTCAAGACCAGCCTAATGTACAAAGTGAGCTCAAGGCGCGCCTGAGCTATGTAGCAAGATCCTATCTTAAAAAGGTAAGAAAAAGTTTCAGATTAGTGATGTTCAACCTGTACTTAGTTGGAATTTTGTTCTTTTCTCTCAGGGCTTCCTAAGGGACATTTTAACTTCACTACACATATGAAATGATCATTGGGAGACTGTATGATTTTTTAAAAAGGTAGCACTAATTAACTGAAAGTGTTGGACAATCAAATTAAGGATAAAAGTACAGAACATTCATAATATATCATGTGTAGTTTGTTGTTTTTAAGGTATCTATGTGCTTTCACATATACAAAACATCTGAAAGGACATACAAAAACCAGAGAATATATCTAACTAGGGAAGAATCATAGTGGCTTAGGAAAGAAAAAAAAAAGGAAGACCGTTGATCCTTTTAAACTTGGCACTGTCTTTAAAATCTGGAATTTAAGAAATGTGATCATTGTCAGAAATACACTTTGTCAACACCAGTTATTGTGTAGCCTGAACTCTAGTTGGAGCAGGTACCTGTAGGGAGTAAGTACTTCAGGGGGCTACTGCAGCAAGCACCACAGCCACCACTTGGCACCACTGTGCTATTTTGGGTTACAGGCAGTCATGACTGGGCATTTGAAATCCTAGCATAGAGGATTTTTTAAAGTGATGAAAAAGGGGGCTGGGGAGATGACTCAGTGGAATAAGCGCTTCCCTGGCAAGCGTAAGGGCCTGAGTTCAACCCACAGTTTGGCCAAAAAAAAAAAAAAAAAAAAAAGTGATGGAAAGGCTGCACGTGATGCATTAGGATAGATAAATGCACATTATGATAGATAAATGTACATCTGTCTAAATACAAAGAATGTTCAACATTAAGAGTGGTCCCTGGGGTCAGGGAGATGGCTGAGTGGGATGTGCACTTCCCTGGCAAGTGCAAGGGCCTGGATTCAATCCCCAGTTCTGCAAAAAAAAGAGCGGGCCCTAATCTAAAAATATAGATTTTAGGTGATTTAAAAAGACATAATATAGTCACATACTTGATGCATATATATATATATATGCATATATTCTCTCCATGTACACTGTAGTATATGAGCTATATCTCACTTCAAATACATGTATGTGTATGAGGTACAATGTCTCTCTCCCACACTCTCCCATATCAGCCTAGTCCCCATCCTTTAAATCCTATAAATAATTACTTTTAAATTTTCTGAATATAATTTCAGAATTTGTGAAGAAAGAATTATGGCTGAACAATTATCTCATTTTTAACACAAAAGATAGCATATATCCATTGTTTTATACTTTAAAAAAACTTCATGATATATTCTAGAGATTTTTTGATATGAGAACAGAGAATATTGTCATGTTTTAAATAGCAGCATAGTATTCCGTTCTGTGGTTATTATTATGGCCTTTTAAGTTTCCAATAAAACTGTATCATTGCTTGAATGATTTCAAGCTTTATATTTCTGACATATAAATAGTTTATCACCACAGTTATTATAAATGGGAAAATAATGATTCAAAGTGAAAATGTAGTAATTACAGGATGAGTTTTACGATGTGTGAAAACAATTTCTAAGATGTCAGGAGCCTTAATGTAATAATTTCAATCCTGAAATCTTCTCGGGAGAAAGTATTAATTCAAAAGTAAAAAACTCCTCTAGGGGGAACCATCACTGCAAAACAGAAGAGCGGGTCTGTATCACTGAAAACTCTCTGAGACATGAACAATAAAGTCCTTTTCCTTATGTTTCCAAACATTATATATTCATCTACTTATTTAATTGCTTAATTTCACTTACTAACATTTGTAGTATCGAGGACTGAATCCAAGCCCTTTGCAATGAGCTACATCCCTAGCGATTTTTTAATGCGACAGTATCTCACTAAGTGGACCCAAGCTGAGCTCAAACTCAGTCTTTCTGCCTCAGCCTCCCAGAGAGCTGGGATTACTGTTCTGTGTCACCATGCTCAACTATTCCCAAGATTGAAGTATTTTCTGGGGAGCAAGCTAAGTTGGACAAAGCATAGTCCTACCTTCGGTTTGGGGTTAGAACTCTTGGGATGTGGCTTCTGTTTCCACAGGTTGTTGGAATTGTGTTTTCCTTTGTTTCTGTTTTTTTTTTTTCCAGAAATACTTGATTGAATTAATAAATGTGCAAATTCTTACTTTTATAAAATCAAATTCTCTTTCAAATTGTTTGAGCTTGTAAAAATCATGAACCAGATAAACTTTTCTACTTTTTGTTGATTAAATCCTAAGCCTAATTCAGCCTTAGATAAACTGTAGGTATTATTGTGGGTTATATCAAATGCTACCTAAGAAATTTAATATATAACAGGTCAAAGATTTTATTTTCTTTCAGTTTTATGAGTGAGAAATTTAGGGAAGGCCCAGCAGAGGAGTTTATCTCTGGTCCACGGCATATCTCCAAAAGAGGAGAGAGCTTGCAAGTGTACCTCAGTGATAAAACACGTGCTGATCACTTGTGTAGTCCTAGGTTCAATCCATAGCATTGAAAGTAAAAATGAAGAAATGTCAGTGGGTGAGTGTTTCTTTTCTTATGTTACTAGAGATTGAATCCAGGGACTCATATGTGTGAGCTAAGCCCTTTACCAGTAAGCTACATCTCTAGCCAGTAGGATTTTAAGGAAACTTGCTCATATGTCTGCAGCTACAAGGTCGCTGTCTCTCTGGCAATCTTTCTCTACACAACAGATTGGTTTCCAAGGTTTCCCATGTAATTTATGCTTCTCCACCCAGGGCAGCCTAAGCTTGACCTCAGGGCCCTTAGACTGAATTCACCAAGGGAAAGGATGTGGAACTCACCAGGCTCTTCTAGCACAGTCCCCAAAAATGTCATAGTAGCATTTCACCTGCATTCTTTCAATATTGGGGTGTTGGTATATTATGCGAGGGTCTTGCTTGGAGACACTGAAGCAGAGCATACTGTCATATTTATTACCACTTCACGAGGCTATACTAATTTGTACTGTACAGTATATACAGATACAAATGAATAAGACTGTCTCCCAACTCAATTAAATACAATGGTTTCTAATTTCCGTGCATTGACTTTAAAGACAAGGGAAAATCTCACATTACAGGGACTACAGAATCCCACTATGAAAATCTCTAAGTTGGTTCCAAACTTTTTTATAATGTATTCGGTTGGTAGAGAGTCTCACTAAGCAGCTCAGACTCATAGTGATCCTCCTGTTTTCATTGCTGGGATTACAGGCATATGCGACTACACATGGACTCTTGGCCAGGGCAAGGCTGGCAGAGCATGTGGTGCTGGGATAGAGCAGTGGTCTCTGCACTTGCCTAAGCTTGCCTATGTAGGTGCTTTAATCTGCTGAGCTATCTTTCTGGCCTCAGGTTCCAAACTTTAAAAGGTTTTTTGCTTCCCTTGTATCCAGTTCAACACAAGGGTAAGTATATTCCTTCCTTTGGCTTTATTTCCCTCAGAAAGCAGAGCTTGAGACAATGGTTTTATGGCACTGTACGCACATGGGGCAGCTTGCTTTGGAAAGTAATCTCAATGAATAGAAATGGAGGTATTCGGAAAAGTGAAATAAGGAGATTAAAAATTTAAGGGCACATTGGTAAGCTGTCACTTCTGAGGGCAACTGAGACTCAACTTTCTGGAAATCCCAAGGGGGAGCATGTAAATGTGCCTCGAAATTATCTGGCCCAGGGACTAATATGTATTTACTAATTGTCATTCCCCAGTGGAAAAGTGGTTTTCCCATGGGAGTTACTCTCTTCACTCTTGTGTATGCCCTCAGAACACAGAAGCTGCAGAGAAGATTTGTGCCTGATGATGAGTGTTGCCAAGGCGAGGTGGTATTAGTTTCTATCTACACATAATTAATTGCCATCCTAGGAAGAGAGGCCAGCGAAGAAACTATGATACAGGACCCAAGAATATAGTCAATATGCTCAGTAGAGCTATTTATTTTGCAGTGGGGTCCCTATATTAAATTATTCTTACTATCCACCATTCAGATTAAAACGGAAAAACAATCAAGCTGGTGACAATTTACAGACCAGGGTACAGGGAGGCTGATTATTTCTTTTGCTAATGTTCTATTCCATTTGAACTGATTTTTTTTTTCCAAATAACTCTTAGGTGATATTTAGAATGACAGAATGACACAGATGCCCAGATTTCTAACTAGACTAAAGCCTTCTCCTCCATTTTCAATACTTGGAGCTCAGGGCTTTTAAGTCCTTGGAGAAGAAAGATCCAACTGCTCATAGGCTTAGTAATCTCAGGGATAATGAAGCTACTGGGAGCACTGGCCATTCCAGGCTGAGGGGCCTGGCTGTCCTTTCCATTGCTGTGGTAATCAGCATCACCATGGCCATCTATTTACCTTCTTTTATGTCAAATAACACTGCTGGCCAAGCCTATGCTTTTCATACTCAGTCTTACAACAAATATGAGTGAATGCGGCACAAATGTACTGCAATACACCAAGATATCTAGATTTTTAATTAATTTAATTGAGAAACAAATAGCAATGAGACAGTTCAAAACCAATTAGTAGGACAGTTTCAATAATTAATACAGGCCAGGGAGATGGCTCAGTGGAATAAGTGCTTCCCTGGCAAGCACAAGGGCCTGAGTTCAATCCCCGGTTCCACCAAAAAAAAAAAAAAAAAAAAGAAAGAAAGTAAGAGCTAACGATGCTTATTTATTTGGGACCAGGGAGATGGCTCAGTGGAATAAGCGCTTCCCTAGAAGGCGCAAGGGCCTGAGTTCAATCCCCGGTTCTGCAAAAAATAAATAAATAAATAAATAAAAATAATAATAATAATAATAATAATAATAATAATAATAATAATAATTAATACATTGCATGTTGTTATCTTCTTAGTGGTTAGTCATAGTATAAGATGCAGACACGATATCCTGTCCAAACGCTATTAGTACAAATGTTTCTTCTCATTGAATTAAGAGAAAGTAGCTGTATATCTATCCAACTATTTTGTATATATAGATACAAAATTGTCCTTCATTTGCATCCCCTTTTCATGTTTTACTTTTTCTTTGGTACTGGGAATTGAATGTATCCCCTTTTTTGTTTAGTTTTGTCAGAGACAGGTATTGCATTGCCATTAAAATATTGTAGGTGTGTGAATTCAGCAAAATATTCCAATATAGGGCAGTAGTCCATAATAGTAGTGGGTTATCTGCAGGACTGGAAGTGTCAGAAGCTGTTTACTTGAGCTTTTACAGCTCAGCATCTTAATATGGCTTTATTTTTTATGCCTCCTTTTTATACTTTTCTATTTGATGCTTAAGACAAAGACAAATCAAGACCTATATAACTAGAAATGTAACTTTTGTATTTGACGAGGTCAGTCAAATCCCCTCAGAATTTACCCTGAAACCCTGTATCACAGTTTGTAGATCCTTTGTCAGTGTCAGCCTTGTGGACAACTCACAGACATTGTTTGACCAATTTGCTCTCTGTGAAAGCCTGAGAGAATGTTTTCCTCCATGTAACTCTCCTTAGGCACACTCTACATCATCAATTGCTTTCCTCCGTGGTCCCCTAATCTCCTTGATCAGAAAATGCAGGACATCACTAAGTTACAGGATGTTACAGTACAAGTTCTCCTATATCCTGAGTCCTCACTGACCTTGAAAGGCTAGGGCCAAATTGTTGGATATCTTTGCAGCCCTTCTTTTTACTAATTTTTGCTCTGAAAACTGAAGTTGTTAACCCTCCAGGAGAGAAGCTTAATGATGGTATTACCCTATAACATAGGCAGTTGACCTTAACCGTATTGTCTGAATATCAAACATCTTGGACGTAGCATGGAACAGGTATTTTACATCAAGTATTGATATGCTAAACTTTAAATCCCCACAGAATAAGCAATTACAGAAATTTAGAAATCTAACCATATACAGCATTGTTTTCATTTATTAACTCTTTTTAAAACTTGTAGTTGAGAGACAGTATGGTAGCAATTGATATGATAAGCAATACATATTTAAAAGTACAGGACTACAAGATAAACCCTGAGAAGACTTCAATGACCACATAGGAAATATAAAGTTCATGTGTTGGTATATAAGTTTTGATCTACCTAGGTCTTAACCATCCAGCAGAAAAGTATAAAAGTATAAAAATGAAGTATACATCGTGAGCCCATAATATTAAGCTGAGCTGCAAATGGAAATGGTCAACAATTTCTTTGAATAACTCCCTATGGTTGCAGAATGCTGGACTGTGTTGGATTGTGGTGTCGAGTTCAAGCACCTAAGGTATTTGAATGTCAATGGAGAGCCCACTTTTGACAGGTGTAGACAAAGGAAGGGTTGTAGAAAGAAAAAATCATTATGTGTGTGTATAGACAGTACAGTG